>VCRD01001532.1:41225-130415 GCA_006783055.1 Trinorchestia longiramus | reverse complement strand
CGATAACTTTAGTTCAAGGTGTGGCAACATAATTCCTTTTTTTGAAAACAAAACGTGTTTAAAAAATGGAAGTTATGTTGCCGCATCGTGTATGAGGAGTGGCATAGCCCGCTGCAGCCAGCAACATTGAACATTGTAAGCATATCAATGAGACGAAATGGTGGAATGAAAACGAGTAACAAAATGAAGACACTCGAGCAGGTGGTACGTCGGTGTCACCCCAAGAGCGACTTGGCATGAGGACGTACCTTTCTTGAGCTACTGACATTACAGACACTAACAGCATATCTCTCTTAGAGGAGCTCAGTGATCCTACATGTCCGGCGTGGAGTGACAAGTCCCCATGACACACAAAACGTTACTTCTATTCAATGGGCTTATGCGCACTCATTCTATAAAATGTATTTTCCGTGTTCGAAATAAAAGCCAATTACATTAATTATTACAGCCCAATAACATGCAGAGACCATTAATAGGAGTTTGGTGTCGATTGAAAAAAAGCATAGAGTGATTCCATACCTGGATAGGTTACTTGCATAGAAAAAGCAGAATAATGGAGATGTAATGAACTGCTTTACAGGCCCATGATCTGACTGATTTCAGGTAGCATGATCCAAATCTATGACCAAGTGATAAAGTAACATTATTTACTCCATATCCTCATCATTACATACTAAGCTACACCAAAAATATCAACTTGGCTACTAAACGGAGCTCTACCTGACTATAATTTGGCACCTAGCTAGAACTACACCGAACTATAATACAAGACCTAGCTAGAACCATAGCAGATTATAATTTACCACCTAGCTAGAACTATACTGGACTATAATACAAGGCCTAATTAGAACCATAGCAGACTGTAATTTGCTACCTAGCTGAAAATGTACTGAATTTTAAATTGGTATTCAACTGGATGTATACCGGACAATAAATTGGCACTCAACTGTAACTGCACCGGGCTTGTAAAGGATTAATCTACTACTTAATTAACATTCATCCTGAAATCTACCCTTTCACTTGGTTTCCACGACCTGAACCGCGATTTCTACTGCGCGAGTAGAGCGACTTCAAATATTTAAGCACTATAAAGACACCTCAATCCCGGCTTATTTTCTTTTTAGAATCTACATACTATTCACATTTGCTTAGATAGATAAAGACTTGGAAGTCTTATGTTTGAAAACCACAGCATTAATATTGATTACTGGAGCATTTTGAGGCTCATATCAAGATTTAAGCAACAGTATTGTCAAAATTATAATCAAAATAATTAACTTAGGTATAGGATTTAATGAGTTGAAAGGAACGCTGCTACGGAAGAGATGCCTGCATCCACCGAGGAGTTAAGTTCAGTGATCAATAACTAGAAGTCGACAGCAAGGTGGATAATCAAACCCTACGCCTATTGCAATGAATGAATATTTTGTGCTGGAGAAACAGGCAAATGTGGCAGAAGCTCTGCAGGAGAATGCACAAACTGAACTTTCACTTGAACAGCGAGATTGAAGTTAGAGGAAAATAAACAACCGATAAGAACATTGTCCAAAATATTGGCATCCTATTCTCAACATAATTTCCATAATCATATATCAGAGTGCACACATCACAATCCTTGTATTATACAATAAAAAGCAAGTCAATAGATCATACACATAAGCAAGGTCGGTATTGAAGTCACCGGCACCGGTAGAGACTTACCTCATTCCACGACGTCAATGTCGCCTACTGAACTAAAGTCTCACAACTGTAAAACTACGAATAATTCTTGACAAACTGATGAAGATCTTTGTAAATATGAAACACCCAAAAATAACATAAGTTAGATTTATTAGGACACTAGGGTTGCAGTCATTTCTAGACAAAAAGATCCCCCATCCATGTCACATAGGGAACAAACAACAAATGGTATTCCAAGCAGTCATTGTACGAAACAATTACCCCAAGTGGTCTCGTTTTACCATAAAGTTTACTAAAAAATTTCCCAGTTCACGTAAGTCTAATTTTAAAATTTTCTAAATACCACTCATAAATGACGTCCAGTTACTGCACAAACGTATAATATTTGTTACAGTAATTTACTATTATGGTAGAGATAAAGCAAAGTATGTGCGATCGTTGATACAATAAAGTATTGAGCTAGGTTTTACGAAACTCTTTTAGGGTGAGGTTCTCACATTCCGTATTGTTCTGTTGACCAGAATATTAAAGGAGAAAGACAAGTAATGTCTTAGTTTCGCTAACAACTCATTAGGACAGTATTTGAATTACTACCTTGAAGGGCCCAGAATCTTGATTTCAACAGGTTTTGGGTCCAGCGACCTTAACTTATTAGTACAGGGCACACGCAGGTGCTGCAGCGGTGCTGCTCGTATAAGATGCTGCACATGCTCCAGTTCTACACCAACCTTCTTGTTAAATTGTGCAGCATTTCAGATTTCTATTAGGGGTTATCTAATTTTTTTCATCGTTACTGATGTTCTGTTTCATTGTTCTTTCAATACGTTAGCCTTATTGATACGAAGGACTTGCCTCTTAACATCCAGTCTATCCTTTTAATCAGCATCAAACACCATCAAGCAACATTACTCGTAGGATAACATCCAGCAACATCCTTCATCATCTCAGCATCACCATGAAAATACTGACTCGACGCCACATCAAAACTCATCATCAAGGAAACTCACTCATGTCAGCATCACCATGAAACACCATCAAGCAACATCAAGCAACAGTACAGTGACGCTATACCGTCAAACAGTGGAAGATTTTCAGAGGGTTAGGGGTCGAAGAAAGTTGAGAGAGAAGGACTGAAAGGGAAAGCCCTAACAGGTTTGTGCGTATGCATCAAACACCAGGATGTCTTTGACAGTAATTTGTAAACGAACGCAAAACTTAGACGACTTTGTGTCTGGAAGCAGGCGGGGGTGAGGATACACGCAGAGGTATTCTCAGAAACGAAGGGGAGTATTACGTCTATGTATATATATCTATATATATATATATATATATATATATATATATATATATATATATATATATATATATATATATATATATATATATATATGAATAACACAATGCACTAACATTTGGGAATTGTCGTCTTTCAATAATTTTGAAATCCATTTTTCTTGCCCATCATCACTGGAGCACGTCTGCAGCTCAAGATATAATGTTCTCCATTGGTATCTGATCATTTTCTAAATATGATTTTAATTTTTTATATGCATCAATTGTAAAAGTGGTGGTCTCTAGTGCGTCGCAAAATAGCATATGCTCAATAAATTCTTCATTATCAACATATCTTGCATAGGCCAATAACAGAGCTTCACTCTCGCTTATAGTTGATTCATCCAACTGTATTGAGAAATTTGTGTATTTTAACTTTTCAACAAGTTTAAATTCTACATCACAACTCATTTCAATAATCCTGCTATTAACAGTATTATTACTGAACGGCATGCTTTTGAGATCTTGGTCATCTTTTCCAAAAACTACGGTCAAAAAGTTAATATTGCGGGGTTAATTAAATTATCCTCTATTGTATGATTTTTTGCCACATTTTGCTATGAGAAGAGATATTCCATACCCACCCTCAGGCCACGGTCCTTGTTCGCACTTCTTGTAGCGAACAATGAATTTATTGTCGATCTTTTTCAAACTTCTTCAGGGATTTAAAAAACTTCTGTTTTGAATAAACATGAATACTGTGTTTTGACTTCATATGATTTTCGATCTGACCTCTCTTCATAAATACATTAGTCAAACATTGGTGGCAAAACAGACAAAAAAGACAACGTTTCATCATGAGTCACTGGCTAATACTCATCTGAATACTAGCGAACTTTTTTTTGGCGTGCACACTATTCATTTTTTGTATCATGGGGGTAACTGAAATGTGAAAATAAAAAATTTACATATATAGGAAAATAAATTTAGTATCCAAGTTTAATTCAATAATAATTAAGCAGTTATTCAAACTAAACTCTTACATAAGTTTATATGATCTTACACATCATATAAGATCTTATATGATCACATCTTATGATCTCAGCGCAAAGCAATGTTAGTAAGAGCGTCAGTTTTGATGGATCTCGGCATTCTTTGTGAACAAAGAGCTCACAAGTTATCCACAAATTAAATAGCGACCTGGCCCTTACGGCAACACAAGTGAAAAAATCCTAGAAAAACGTGTACCACCTCATCCGACATCAGTTTCCAATGCTCGATCAAATATTCATTTTATAATTGAACAGCTATTCGAACTAAATGTCCATATCAGCTTCTACGATCTCATACCTATAACTCTCTTCACTATTTCTTCCAATCCAAATTATCAGAAACCTCTGAACACTTTACTTGTAGGGGACAATATTCTCTCAACAGTTAAAAGAATTGACATTGACACCATATGCCGAATCCAAACCATCTCATCTGGTCAATTTCATGACTTTCTGCATACTATAAATAGGATGCCCCAATTTAAAAATTATGTAATCTTTTTCCGGGACCTGCACCATCCACAATCAGGCCTGAATCTGATTAAAAAACTTATTGTGACAAAACACTCCCCTGCCCGTACTCATATTGTCAATTTTGGCAGTGATCAACAACTGAGTAAAGCAGTCACGCTCTGCAAAGAATTGGATTTCACATTTATTCCACTCTGAACATGTGCTTTAACTCACGCTCAGACAATCAAGAACCACCAAACTTGGCCTCACATTAGAAAGGAAACTCAAAAATTTCTTGTCCAAATTGCTATGAAATCAACGCTGCGACTCAACACACCGTACTACTCACTTTCTGGAAAAATCCCAGACAAAAACACTAATCTTGAACAGTCGCCCGATAAACTCATACTAATGAATACAACCCAAATAAACAACACATGTCCTAAAACAGTAACTAAGCATAACCATGTAAATGCCTCACACGTGCTGGACCCTCCCAAAATGAAGATGCACTCAAAAGGATATGACAGCAATCCACTGAATCAGCACTTTCAACACCTAAATCAATTATCCACAGACACAATTGCTAACAAGTATATCATACAAACAAATAATAAATTTACTTTACTTGCTGACGATACGCGCAGACTGCGCAATACCCTTTTCATTCACAAGTCATGGACATCCGAATAAACATACAAAGGTAGACAAAATTAGACAAAAGTCGCCATCTCATCAAAAATTAAGCTGTACGACAATAATAAAGAATCAGTACCATGATTATATTTATGCATGCAAACATAATCATAAAAACCATAACAGTAGGAAAACTCCAAAACAAATTAAACCTCTTCACGGTAAAATTCTGAATCACATCACAGAAACATCCTCCAATCCCATACATGCCCATGAGGGAAGTTCTGTAAGAGAACGGGTAATTCCACTTTATGGAACGGGGTTTTCTCTGCTGTAGTCGTTTTGTGGGGATTCTTCGAGGGCATTGATACGATCAGCTTCATAGATTGCAGATTTAGTCATAAACACATTCAAAATTAGAGCAAAGATTGGGCCCAAATTGAGAACCAAAACTGAAAACTTGAAATCTGTAAAACCGAAACCCGTCAGAGAGACTGAAAGCGCGAATAGATTTGGTGCTCACAGGGTAATGGTTGCGAGAGAACTGCAGGTGACTTAGCATTAAGGCTGGTGGTTGACTATGATCTTCTATGGACGAAAGTGACAATTTTAAGTTACAACTACGATTAAATTTTTCACTTTAAAATATTAGCCGCAAATGGCGTCAAATAAGCATAAATATTACCTCTATAATATTACTAAAATTAATCATAACGCCAAGATCATTCTGAATTAATTACGATATTTCCGAGACACCATAATTTTATGGATGATGTAACACAATCATTGACTCTAACATTGTCCCACACTTTGGCTGACGGACAGGTTCCTCCACGCAGTAGCCCTTCAGCTTGACGAAACACACAACACAATAAAAGCCTTAAATTTTTAATGGAATTTTCGAAACAGAAAACAAAACAAACAAAAACATGTACACAAATTTCATCGACGAGGACAGTGTTAAATTTGATCTTCTGGTACACAAATACCTACATAATGAAATATTCGATCATGCAGCTGGGGACCTCATCTCTCAAATTACTTCCAATGTGCTACGAAATATTCATACCTATAGTGAAAGGGAAGGCGGCATAGGGGAGACAATAGTTCAGCCCACAATAACACGGCAAAAATACACATCTCCATTATTAGTCCGTCTGAAAAAGTATCACTATAGTGCTTTCATTAATGAAAAAAGTGCAACTAAAAATAAAACCTCCTCGTCCAGATGACTAGAGTATGATGTCAAGGTAAACACATCAATACCTTTTTCTGGCACCACAAGCACCAAACAATACTCCAACAAACCCTTAGATTTTAATGCGAAATGCTCCGTACAATGTAATGAACGCACTACCTCGAGCAAATACCCTAATATGAATCATTTAAAAATTAAATATATCAACGCACGTACCCTCAATGACAAATTGGAGGACATAAAAGTAATGTTAAAACTGAAGACATTGTCATTTTATGTAGTATATCTGAGACATGGTTTGATCCAAGAATTCAAAGCTCACATTTTATTATCCCAGCCTACTCACTTTACTGAAACGACGACAAAAAAAACAATAGAGTTAGCAAATCTTGCATTTACATCAGACAGGTCTACACAACATCACCAATTTTGAAAAAGAAATGTGTTAGGGTATAGGAATGATTTGGCTTAATGTACAGGTGAAAAAATACAAATCTTTCATTATTAGCACCGTTTACAGACACCCATCTGCAGCTTGAAAATGATCTTTATAGTTTATTCAGAAAAATCTTAGAACGATTTCAGAAACTAAAAAATTCTTCCATGTTCTCGGCGATTTCAACGTAGACCTGAATAATAAAAGTAATAAGCTAACCAAACTGCTAAACAGAATGAATCTATCAAAAATGGTTCAAGAACCAACTCGCATAACAAAAACTTCCAAAACTCCCCTAGATCTAGCAATTATTACTAATCCTAAAGCGCTAATCAACATTGAAATATTACCTTCAATATACAACCATAACGCGGTAGATCGTTTAATTAACGTAGCAAAAGAGAAACCAAAATCCTGCTTGATTACCTACCGTATGAAGACTCTATACACACCAGAACTATTCCAGGAAAAACTATGGAACAGGAAGAATGAATTTTGAAGCACTGAAATAACCGATGTTGTTGACAGTCAAGTCTCAATTTTCAATGAGAATTTCTTAGGAACCTTAAACGAATGACTACCATACACCACAAGGAGAGCTAAACTAAAGCGGTCCGCCTGGATAACAGATGAAATAAAAACAATTGAGCAGAGTAAAAAAACTTTCCTACACAAATTGAAATGTAACAAATCGAACAACTCTTTACGAGACCGTTATAAACATCATGCAATGGCCCTCCGAAACAAAACGAAAGCACTTCCAAAAGGAACTATAAACAGCAAAGAAAAATCCAAAACGAACCTGGGAAATCATCAAAGAAATACCACAGCACAAAGATACTGAAGAAGAAAAGAAATTTAAAAATCCATTGGAAACTGCCACTAATTTCAACACCTTTTTTCTCAGAGGTCGGTGCAATAGTCTTCGTTGAAGTATCCAAATCCATTCCACATAAACCTGTTGATGTTGGCTTAAGTCCTGCCCAATTATCAAATACAACTAACACATGGAGACAAAATCCAGTTAGTCTGCAGGAAATACGTAAAATCCTCTACTCGTTGAAAAATGCACAGGCAGTTGGACATGACAACATAAGCCTTCAATACATCAAAGACAGTTTTATTGTTACAGCACCATTGATTCATTTGAGAATCAATACTCCTATTGCTACAAACAAATTCCCGGATCAGTGGAAACATTCCATAGTCAAACCATTGCATAAAGCCGGTGACATCAATACTGCATCAAATTACAGGCCAATTAGCTTTTTAACAGTCTTATCCAGAACACTAGGAAAAATCATATCAAATCAACTCTCAACACATTTGGACAAATCTAACTTACTTCATCAGAACCAGTATGCTTACAGAAAACATAGCAGTACTCGAGACGCGCTGCTTAACATCACAGAAAATATAGTGACATCGACATACGGAACGTCACTTTCTTGCTTCTGCTAGACTTCTCCAAAGCTTTCGACAGTGTTGAACATATGTACACGGCTTCTGCAGAAAATCTCTAACTCAGGAATCGACACACAGTCTTTTCAAACACATCTATCAAACTGCTATCACGCAATCCGATTAGAAATCACAATTTCATCACACATACAAATCGATTTCGGCGTTACACAAGGTTCTATTCTCGGCCCACTTCTGTTCTCTATTTTCATTCCTCAAACATCAGAATTTTATGTACGCAGATAATGTACAAATGCAATAACAAACGCACCAGTCAGAATACCTTACACGAAAGCAAATGCTGAAAGACATTTAAAACACGTAAAATCATGGTACGACTAAAATGGTTGCAAGCTTAACGCAAGAAAGTCACAGTGCATCATTTTTCGTTCCAAGAACACAAGAAAAAAGCTCTCGAATTTAACTTTAACGTTATGAAGTAACATTATTAGACCAGTAGGAAAAGTATAAAATTTGGGCGTCTGGTTTGATCAAAACATATCCTTCACATCTCATGTGAAAAACACGCAACAAAATTAGCTGTACATCGATGTTTCTTCACCACGTGAAGAACATGCTTGACGAGAAAACTAGATAATTTGCTATCCAATCTTTCGTGTTATCACGCTTTGACTACTGTGACTTGGTCTAACAAAATATACCTAAAGGTCTTCAAAAAGAGCTACAGAAATATATGAATTTTGTTCCTAAAGTAGTATGCAAAGAAAACCAGAAAAAACGATCATGCATCCGCCTTCATAAAAAAGCTTAACTGGATCCCGAAAGAACAAAGACTACTCATTCACGAGGTTAAATATGTATTCTCCTCTCTATATCGCCCTCAAAGTTCTACCAAAATTGTTAAATTCCATCCACCCACTTACCGAAAGTGTAAAACCTAATCGACGACACGATTTTAACATCCGTTCCCGCTTGTCCGATGCTGGACAAAGGGCTCTTTCAATTTCAGGTGCATTGCTTTGGAATAAACTGCCCACGCATATGAAGGAAAACTAGTCAATTAAGAATTTCAAAATGAACGTGACACATCATTTTCGAACATCAAAGTTGCGAACAAATACAGAAAACTTAGTTACTATGCATGATTAAAAAAATTAACTTGGTAACGAAACATACTACATACAAGTGTCTACCATGTGTTTGTGTCACATAATTTGAGTGTAAACTGAAGTAGAGTTAACAATATCAAAATGAAATAAACCTAAATGTCAAAATCGTGCTACAATTCTACAGCTCTAGACTCAAATCGACTAATTTAAATTTATCAAAGACCGGCGCAGTTTTTACTTTTTTACTTTCAAATTTCAGGTGCTTCTTTACCCGGTAAATGTTTCAATGTTCATAATATTTAGTTTTCATAAGGCAAAACAAAAAAAAATTACAAGAAACAAATTCTATTTTACCTGAAAATAAATAGAATTGTATTTGAATTTGTGCTTAATCTTCAGCTTATTCTTCTTCTAATGCTTTCACATATTCTTTATCCATCTTTTATGTTATTTTATTTTATTTTTCCAAGGTGTAATCATAAAGTTCATACGTCAATGTTAGTAATTGCTTTGTTACAATAAGTGAATGTGAAACCTCAGAATTTTAGTCTACTAAAGCTCTTCTCATCTATATCAACATCTAAATCTTAATAATATGAGACATGTCTTAACCTTCACTCTTTTTATTTTATTTAAGTTTTTTAGTCTTTGTCTGATATGTAACGTCCATTTTTATTAAATGTGATGATATTTACAGATAACTGTAATAATGATGAAATTAAATCGATCATCAGCAAGTTACACTAAGCAGTCAACCAATAATTAGAAATTGCAATTTTAATTTAATACCAATTACAGTTTCATGCTTTAACCCTTTAGCGACCAATTTGTTTTTCTAGTTTCTACATTTAAGCTCACAAAGACTGTCTGTACACTGATGCAATGAAGCATGCTGAGAGCCAGGCAGCCAAAAGAACGACGCTGCAACATGCCGAAGCGTTCAAACCTAGTAGCAACCTCATATTGCTCACTGTTTAATTATTAGAACAATTCTCCCAAAGACCGTGAAAGGCGACCGAATAGTCCACTAGGTCGCTAAAATGTTAACTTTTCTTTTTCACATTTTTTTCTTTTATGGTCTTTCTCGGATGTTAAGCATCCGATTTTGTTAAACGCACTGATGTTAATTCTAAGCTGTATCTAAAGAAAATATTTCACTTTTCACCTAAAATGCGTAAAATACCTACCACGTCAGAATTTACAAGTGTCACTAATGACTACCTAATATCTCCTTCCTTTATTTTTTATTTAATTTTGGTGTTATATTTAAGCTCTATTGCAGTGTTTCTCAAACTTTTGTAACTCGCGGCACATTTATCAACCATTGAAAATGTCGCGGCACACTCACCGCAAACGTACAGTGAACTATGGAAAATTATTCTACTACAGCTACATTTTTTAAAAGATCTAAGCCTCTAAGGGAAAAATTTTAAATGCGAATAACAAAACTTACCTTTTAATTTGGTTTAAAATTTTTACTGTTGATTGTTTCTACTTGCCGTTATCAGTGTGAAACGTGCGCTTGATGCTGTTTTGCAATTTCTTCAATGCTTGGGCGTACATGGGATAAGCACACTCGCATTTCTTCCTCAGTGGAGCGTAGTCTTTCTCTCTTTTTCTATTTTTATATTGTGCAATGTAGAGAACCCTAATTCTCACAGATAAAAAATGGAAAATTGCAAGAGGACTGTCAGAGCTTTATCTGATAAGGCTGGATATTCTTTTTTGTGGAAATCCAAAAGATGTCGATAGGGACCGCAGAATGTTTTATTTTCAAGCTGCGGTCACTTGAAATACTTGCTAATTGTTCTTCTTCATGTAATTGAAGTTTTTCGTTACGAGAAAAATCAATGAACGGATTTTGAATCCAGTCGTACTTCTCTATGTTCAATGACGGAAAATAATGGTCAATGTTTTCTCCGAGTGTAGACAAATGTTTTACTATAATAGGGATCATTTTCTTTTTGCAGTAGCTACGCATTGTAGGGAACATATCGGTTTCACCTTTTTCGACTCTGAATTTCCAAACATCAATTTTCTTTTTGAGAGCTACCAATTTATCCGTTGAGGTAAGGATATTTTCATTCATCCAAAAATCACATTTCAGATAATTACAAAATCGTTCAATCTTTTCTTTTTACCTTTCGATAGCTATCGAAAGGTAAAGTCTTCTCTCGTGTTCACGATTTACACAAAGAATTGATTGCATTTTTTGAAAAAGAAAAGATTGAACGATTTTGTAATCATCTCAAATGTGATTTTTGGATGAATGAAAATATCCTTACCTCAACGGATAAATTGGTAGCTCTCACCGAAGTTCGATGACTATAGTCATCGAACTTCGGTATGCATAAGTAAGCGAACATGATTAGAATCCATGTCTTTGCACAATGCTTCAAACACCCTCGACTTCAATGGCTTACTTTTAATGTAATTGACTATTTCAATAACATGCTGCAACACCTCCTTCAAATCTTCCTGTGATACTTTTGATACTAGAACATCTCGATGTAAAAAGCAATGTGCACGAATGACTTCTGGATTTTCTTTCTGCATTACTGAAGCGAAGCCTTTAATACTGCCAACCATACATAGTGCTCCATCAGTGCAAATGCCAACGCAAGACTTCCAGCTCAAATTAATTTTTTCATGATAGCTTGTCACACCATCAAAAATATCCTGACCTTTACAGGTTGTTTGCATCTCCTTACAGCACAATAACTGATTGATGATTTCATCTCCATGAATGAAACGCACAAATACAAGCAACTAAGCACTGTTGCTTATATCAGTCGATTCATCAACTCTTAAGGCAAATTTTGATACTTTCATTAAGCTTTGTACTTTAGTTTCAATATTTGTCGATAAATCTGAAATTCTCCTTCTTATTGTATCATTTGATAGGTGTATTTTGATAATTTCCGTTTCAGCTTTTTCTCCTAACATGCATTTAACCATCTTCCTACAAGCGGGCAAAATAACTGACTCAGCAAGAGTATGAGGTTTAGATTTCACTACTATCAGTTCTGCCACTTCGATGGAAGCAAGTTGAGCTCTTTCCCATATGTTCCAAGTTTTTTGGAAAGGGTTTTGTTGCTTTGTTTGCTGATTCAACAATCTTCGAAAAAAGCTAACATCTCTATTTTTGAGATAGGAATGTTTAGTAGTGAAATGTCTTTCTAATTTACTTGGCACCATCGATTCATTGGACAACGTATCACCACAAACAACACATAATGAACTTGGCTGCTCAACTGATCCAGTCCAAGAAAATCCTAACTGCATCATCTTTGTATCTTCGGTCGTGGTGAACTTTAGCTTTTTTTGCACTAGACTTGACGAGTTTTGTCATTTGCTTGCTGTTAATGGACTTACAATCGTCACTTAGTACTTTTCTTTTTATGAACTTATCCATTGTTATTGAGAAGGGGAGCTATATTATAAAACTGTTAACACACACTGTCACTCACGTATTCCCTAACAGGCAGGGATAAACTAATTAGATTGCAGCACAGTGGTGGCCACAGTACAGTAAAGAGAAGTACGATCATATGGGGGGGTTGGCAATGACCACCCCAACAACGGTTTTCAGGCGGGAACGTAATCCATGACGTAATAATTGTATCTTTGCGCTGATTGGTAAATTTTTGAAGAGGCGGGGCTTCGGCTTCAAACGCCGAGATGATAGAAAACACTCACGGGCACGGCTGGCTTCGAACGTACGACTTTATCATTACCGCAACTAAGTTTAACCACTCGGCCACCGGAGCTATAGCCTCACGCGACGTTTAACACGTTGAGTGCGATACGACCCGCCGGTGGGTCACTCAGGTTAGGTTCTATAATTTTTTCAAGGCTTTCTAGTGACTGTGTGTACAAAGTAAAGATTTGCACCAGCTAGGCAATCGCAGGCAACGTGTTAAACCATTTTAACACTAGCACAACGAAGTGGGCCTGGGAGGTTCAATGTCAAAATTAACAAGTCTGTCTAATATAGTATTCATGAACCTCACTTAATAATAACATTTATGGAACAAGTACATATTACTTCTCTGTTACGTGGTTTGAAAGAAAAATAATTGAAATATGACAGAATTCAATTTGTTGGACTAAAACTCCTCATTGTGTTACTCGATCTAGAAAATTATACACTTCTCTGTAATGTGAAAATTATACTTTTTTGGTTTTAATTCATCGTATTCTCATAGCGAATATCACGACTGATGAATTGATTTTTGCACCTTCTATTATGCATGAACTGAGTGAACGCAGAGCATCCCAGAGTGTCTTATTCAATATTAACATTGTGAGTATGAAAATGGAATTTCAATGGTAGAAGCGGAGCTACAATCAAATTAAAGAGAAAAATAAGATATTCCTAATAATTTCGTTATGCGCATGTGCATTGTTTGTTTAATTCTATCTTTATTACATCTCGTAATTCTTATCTAAATTATTTGTATTTATGCGGTAGCAAATGCGCCGACCAGCATTAGACCATTGTTTCAAGCTGTTTCCCAATGTTTTTTATTGATTTGAAATCAGCATAAATTTGACAAAGTGACCGTTGGCCTGACTTGTGCGCCATGATTGGTTGACTTGCGTGTACGTCACTGAGACCCCCCGACCCCCTCCCCACACCCCACACAATTTTATGACGTCAAAATTGAATTTGCCCTTACTATTCTTTACTGTACTGTGGTGGTGGCAGTCACGCCTCTGTACAAGCTCTCAAATTGTTTCGTTAGCTTTAAAATATGGTAGCAGAAACATTGAAAAAATTTTCAACTTGCGATATTCACAATATATGGCTTATATGAAGATAAAAGCACTTCGTTGACTTGATTTATCGTCCAATTCCCCTCGATAGTGAAGGTAAAATGATAGCAAGCAAGTAACCTGAATTTAATCAATGTTAAACGAAAATTATTGACATGACATGAACGAAAATCTCGTACGTTGAAGTAAATGTAGTTCACTATTTGTTCTCGAGATAAAGGTTATAACTGAATGCGTTTCATATAATTATGATAATAAAATGTCATACTGAGATCCACAATGCAATGGTGGCAGTGCTTGCGGTACTTAACCTGAACTTTTAACTCACTAAAATTTACCATTTCGAATAAAAATTTACATTCTTCGGAATTTGGGAGGAAATTAGTTTTAAACGTTACGAAAGGTATACGTAGATTTTTGAGACATTTTCTTGTTTCGTGGCACACTAAATTTGCCTTACTTTACTCGAGGTAGACGCCCTGTTAGTCGATTAGGGCTTGTGATCTCCAGTTACAGCTTACTACGGTAGCAGTCTTACATAAATTTCTACTGAAGCGTCTAAGGTGGAAACACCGAATAGAAGTTGGAACATATTAATTAACCAAAGTTACATTGGTACCTCTTACAATTACTGAACATTTTGGATTGAGGGGTGACTAAGCCACTAGTTGCAGGACAAAATACGAGAAGGCTGTGTCGCGTTTAGGGGTGACTAAGCCACTGTAAGATCATCTCTCAAGATCTATTCACGAACTTCATATCCTAAACCAATCCGTCCCTCCATTCACCGACAACCAAACAAGGGAGACCATCAAAAAATCAGCACTTCTACCGCAACCAGTCAGGACAACCTCACCATACTCCACATCCACCACCTTGGCTCCTCAGACATAACTTATCTCGCAACACTTTCAACCTCTCCCTCTCCTACGCCACAATCCCTTTCCTCTAGAAAACAGCCAATATCATTACTATCCTCAAACCTGACAAATCCCCCTCACTTAGCTCTTCTTGACGCCCTATTTCACTCCTCTGTCCTGCCGTCAAAGTGCTGAAACGTTCACCTTCTACACCTTACGGTAACCATACCTCTCTTTGACTCCCAACACGGTTTCCGCTTCCGTCACTCCACCACCTCCGCCCTACTTCCCCTAAGTCACAAAATGGCTTCGGGTTTAAATCAGCACCCCTCTCCCCTCCGCACAACTATCATGGTTATGGACTTCTCTAAAGCTTTTGATACCGTCCCCACCCTCAACTCGTCTTCCAAATCTCCCTTCTCCCCCTCAAGCACCACATAGTCCGCTGGCTGGTCTGCTACCTCAAGGGCAGATCAGCCAAATGCTCTTACAACCACCGCCTTTCTTCTTCCAGATCCGTCCTAGCAGGCGTCTCCCAGAGTTCCGTTATATCTCCAGCACTCTTCAACCTATTCGTCTCCAACTATCCTTCCACTACACTTCTCATCACCTTCTACGCAAACGACTTTACAGCAATCGCCACAACAGTCAAAATCCCTGACGCCTCCGCCATCCTCTTCGCCCACTCCTCTGACGTCGCCACATGGTCCCAGGACAAAGGCCTTACAGTATCAATAGCCAAATCCAAATCCTCTCTCTTCACTCCCGACACCCCCAAATCCTGCACTAACCCTCATGTAACCTGAGAGGGGACCCATCTAACACGCTGTCAGTCTCCCAAGATCCTAGGAATTACCTTCGATCCCAATTTCACTTCCACCCCTCGCATAAACATAATTTCTGAGAGAATCTGCAATAGACTAAACAACCTCAAATTCCTTGCTGGTTCCTGCTGGACCCAGCAAAAGCAAACCATTACTGTCACAAAGGCTTTCAATAGTTACCTACCCAGCATCCATCTGGTTCCCCAACGTTTCCCCTTCATCTATAGCAAAACTCTGAGCAATCCAAAACTCTGCCCTTCGAATAGCCACCGGATCCCAAAAAATAGCTTCCGTCTCTCACCTTCAGAACGAAACAGGGTCTTCCCTGTAGCCGACCACCTCTCCCTCCTTTGCTCTCAATACCTCCTCAGCTCCCTCCGACCTCAGCACCCCAACTACCCCACAGTCTACCATCCTTCCAGCCCACGCAGCATGAAACATACCCTCCGATCCCGCTTCCTACCCTCCATAGCTCACCTTCTATCTCCAGATGAGGACTGCCTTCCCTTTACCTACAGGCAATCTCTAAACTTCCTCCACACCTCAGCAGTCCAGCAAGCCATCGCTGCAGCAGACCCCAAAAGAGACCTCCAACTGTTCCCCCCACCCATTTCCGAACAAGATCAGTCCCTTCCCAGATCCATTAGCAACCTCCTCTCGAATCTCCGATCGGGCCAGAACAGAGCCCTAAACTATACCTGGCCTGAATAAGCGCAGTGCAAGACCCCACATATTTTCCCTGCTGCACCGCAGACCAGACCACCAGCCACCTCTTCAACAGTCCCGATAGCCGTACCCACCTTACTCCTCTGGACCTTTGGCTGGACCCAGTATCGACGGCAACTTTCCTCCCCTGTGTCTCTTCACTCTCAACTTTCTTCCCTCCTCCTCTTCGCCCCCACCCGAGCCTCCCCCACACTCTTGAGTTACCCACTGAATCACCCGCTGAGTAAACAAAAACAACGATGCTAGTCCTATTTTCCATGCTTTCTTCAGTCACTTGTGAATGTAAGATTGTATGCAATCGATGTTAAAACTTTGCCAATTTTATGAGTAGTGAAATTTGCTTTCAGTAGCATACACGTATACGCTTTCTTCAAATATTTGGGATACTTTGATTCAAATGAGGAAAAATTAGGTCAGAAGCACTCGCATCAAATTTGAAAAGTTTTTGAGGGAAACATTTTCTTTTATATTAGACTCCTGAAGTTTTTCCCGATGTCAGTGAAAACGATCATTGATCAGGTAAAACATGTATCTCAGATTTGTAGTAGGTACTATAGATTCAGAGATCTGCTCTACCCAAACGGGTATGGAGCAAGGAAACTTGCGGCTAACAAATAATTGCTGGCATCTAATACTTCAGAAGAATATTATTCAGTCAGAAATTGATTTTAAACCAAATTTATATCTTGAAAAAAATTAATAATGTGATCGAACGCATTAATTATTCAAAGATTCAGAGATCCACTCTACCCAAACAGGAAAGAGGGATGAAACTTGCGGCTAACAAATAACTGCTGGCATTTAATACTTCTGACAGAAGTGCGTGTACCACAAAATTTTTGAACGAAATTGATGCTTCATTCAAAGTCAACAATACGATCAAGCGCATCAATTATTCGGAGGGCACAAGCATTGAATGATCCATGTGGACAATGGACGAAGTCCTTCATGTGAGTACCTAATGAAAAATTTGTATCCTACCTCGTGAGATGCATCAATCCCTGCACCTCACGAGATTACCGATAGTGAAAAGTTCATTCACAGAACGTTATAAATTCCTCGCTGCTCTTCTCTCATCATTTCTTCCCCCATGTCAAAGTGTGCTAGCAAATGATTTATAATGTGTGATATATGCATCCACGACTAGTCTCAAGCAAATGCAGAGAAAAATGTGATATTGAAAACGTGCACAAACCGCATCTAACGTCCATCTACGTCACAGCTTGTTAACTACGGTTCACGGATCGCGGGCGTACCATCGGCCAAATAAACCAACAGACATTGTATTTTGGGTGCCTTCCGAAGTCAGAGAGTAACTTGAACCGTTCACTGTCACCTGATAGTCTGCATTAGGAATAAGATTTAAGTCGCGTGTGAGGCCTATTGGAAAAACGACTTCACACGAGTAAATTCCTTCTATGGTAAACGGTCCAAACGTGTCATCAGGAGGAGAAAAAAGTTCATACCTTGCACATGTTCTCCAGCTATCACTTGCACACCACACCACCGCACAAACTTGCTCGTAGATCTGATAGACGTCTCCTCCTTTTTTCACGATGCCACTGTACGTGAGCAGTTGATAGGTGAGGTTACTGCTCGAATGCTCGTACTCAATTCGACAGCACAGACCGTCGTTACTGCATTGCGTCAAGACCTTACTTTCTCCTGCTTGTGTTGTGGACAGGGAGGTGCGCTCGTATACAGACAAGTCCTCGTGAAGTATCACGTGCTCTCTTTTCTCTAACTCAGAAAAGCCAGTCTTGGCCACCTGGAAATGAAGTCCCCGTATTTTATTTTAATACATGAAGTGTCGATATTAATGACAATCCACAATTTCACTATCGAATCATTGTTCAGATCCGGTACTTATAATAAGAAATCAAATAAATGTAGAACCCTCTATATCGTTGTCACAGAGAGCTAACAGATATTTACGTGGTATATGCAAATGTTTTTTGATTTTTTTCTCACATCGGAAATCGGGTATTCCAACTTTTTAATATATTATATTAAAACGTGAGTTATATCCGATTTTGAAATCTATACTAACAATTTTGAAAAACTCATGACTTTGAAATACTTAATCATTAATATAATTTCTACTGCATTTTAAAATATTCTGTTGGGCAAAAAACTTATCAGTACTTCATATGTGAAATTATACAGTTTTGATGCAAAATATGAACGTAGCTCTCTTGATAAAAAGTTCATTTTGCCTGAGACCTGGACAATTTGGCAAGTTCAAGCATAAACTGCTACTGACATTGATAAAGCGGGGCTCCGACAGCGCCTGTCGAGAACTCCTTGAGGCAGAGGCACTCCTGCAGGTGGTCACAGGTTGTATGATAACCACGTTCCCAGAATTGGGGTTGAACGTGTAGCTGGAGGTGAGGTCAGAGTAACCTCTGAACACACCAGACCCCAGCTTCGTCCTTTCTGGCCAATGATAGCCTGAAACTATTAAATTAACACCCAGACCTCGACTCCAACCGTTCTGCACAGAAATCGCTGCAGAAGAACACCAAAACAAATTATTTACACCTTTTGAAACAATTTTAGAAAACTTCAGAAAATGTTATGGTCTTATTTACTTCAATACTCTTCTCACAATATGTGGGTTTCTTAGGTTTTTTTTTGTGAAATATTTGAATAATTTACTGAAATTTTTAATAATCGGAAATTTACTAAGTGTACTATGATTCATTTTATATAAAGTACAAATGCTTATTTTGTATCACTGTACTATGCATGACCAGCAAGAATGCACAAATGAGCGTCTGTTATAAGTTAGAGTTAGGCGAAAAGTATTGTTCCAACATTCGTATCATATTTGACTTTTTTGTCGCTTTCCCTGCCGAGTTTGTTTCAACAAAGCTGGGGAATTTTGGCGTACGTTTGCTTTGTAGCTAAACTTATCACCTAGAGTAACCGATCATATCAATGCCTGGCTGTCATAAGAATTGTTGTTTGCATAATAAAAATAGAAAGAAAAGTAATAAATCATTCTTATCAATATATCAATACAATACATTCTTATCAATATGCAGTTTGCGACATGCTTTGCCATGGTCTGCCCTCACAAGTAGAAAAAAGTAAGTATTCATCTAAAAGAAGGTTCAGTTTTTAGCCACGTTTCGAGTTCGTAACCTCCTCACCAAGCAAGAAAGGATTTTCATCCACCCAAGCTGTGCTCATGACGATGTCCCTTACTCCTTCGTTCATGGCGTTCGAATAACCAGGATGCAAGAATGTGATGTCGAAGCACACCTGCAAAGTTAACAGAACGTTATTCCGCTGCAGTTGTGAATGTGCTTAGTTTTAAATCTATAAGCTAATGCCCTTCCAATTTCATGAAAAATTAATTGTTAATAGAGAATTTTAATCATTCCAAGAGTTCGTGTTTGTTCTACATGTCATCTTAAATCAATTATGTATGGTAGCCAACCTGTAATGAAAACTTCACCCCGAAGTCGGTAGTAAATATAGCGGAAGCGTCGTCGGAAGGACCAGGGGCGAATTGAGGCTCAAGGTACAAATTCTGCTTGCGATATCTGTTGGTTTATGCTCAGATTAAAACTCACCACAGTAGTCTGATATTTTATTCAACGTTGAACTCGTTTGTAGACTAAAAATATTTGATGCATATGACGTAACAATCAACGAAAAGGATACTCGTTGGTTGTAGAAGATATAAGACATTAGGAGATGATGATGTAGAAGCATATACACCATACCTTATAGTTTGTAGAATACTTAATGGATTCATTCAAGTAGTAAAATAACGTTATTTAAACGTTCCGGACAATAAATTTTTAATCGCAAAACTAGTTTCTGAATTTCTCACCTGGCTATGACTTGTCCAATTCGGTCGAAGACCACCTGCGTGTTGAAGAAAGACAGGTCGTCTGTCTGGCAGGGGGCGACAGAAGTGTCGCATGGGGCCTGTTCCGCTAGATCGACCACCAAGTACATCTCTTGCTCACGCGCGATGCAACTCAAGTTTTTAATTGCCTAGAAGAACATATACCATCTACTTATGCATGTAATATACAGTGTATCTCCATCTATCTCTCTTTCTCTATCTACCTATCTCTCTATCTCTTTCTGTGTGTGTCCGTCCCATTATTTCCTATCTATTACTGAAGAAAAATGATTGAACTGAAATCAGAACTGGTGTGCATGTATTATAAGCATTGTAATGTTCATACCAGAGGCACCGGATTACTTTAAAATACACATTTTTTGCTATTATTCGCCTTCTTCTTCTATACGGTCATGTTATCGGTAAATATCACCAGTTTGGTCGACTGGTGAGCGAATCTGCTTGCGAGTGGAAAGACCCGGGTTCGAATCCCGCTGCCGACATGGTTGATGCGGCTAGAAATACGGCATGGGACTTAGGTAAAACAACCGAATAATTATCGAAGTAATTATCCGACCCAGGAATGGGCCCGAAGGTTCGTTCCTATAGCCTCATTCTATTCTATTCTATTCTATTCTATTCTATTCTAAATAAGATACGGAATGGAAGTTATTATTCATTAAAAATATATTCATGAAAAATATTCAGGTTCTGATAGTATCATGGGTGAAACTGAAAAATGTATTTTTATTTCATCTATCCTTAATTTTATCACTTTTAAACCGTGGAATTTGTACAGGCACTATTTACGCCATCTTATCTGTGAATAAAATGCAGAATCTGTATATATTCATCAAAAAATTTTCATTTGAAACACAATAATTTGTCGTAAATGTTGAAAACATTTATCAATATGATAATTTCAAATTAGTCAAATCCAAACCGTAGAATTTCTGCGGGAAGGGTCTAGTGTAATATAAATGACTAGTAATTTATTAAGTTTTGTCGAATTATACTTCCATACGAAAATTCTTATCTGACCTGACGGGGAAAAACTAACTCTGATTTGTGTAATGTGTTATGGGTATTAGTTAACCGAAATTAACGAATAGCACTTCGTGCACACAAAATACTCTTAATGTAGAACAAATGTAGCTCTAAATACAAAAACTTTAAACTTAATTCACAGTCTTTGATGTACGCGTATAAATGCTCTCATAAGTTTCCAGCGCATATGTAATAGCAAAAATGAATACCAGCAAATAAGCGTTTTATACTTGCATTGTAGTTTCGGAGTTGTTCAGTATCATCACAAGGCACCACTGCGAGTGCTGGGTCTGGAACTTGCTGAGTGAGTGACTGGAAGCGCACAGAGTCGTTTGTGTACATGTCCAGGCTCTGGATTCCATACTCAGGTGACACGAAGATGTCAGTTCCCTGCACACGGAGTTTTATTTCATGCAGCTTACTGGCTTCTTAAATCACTTATTCGATTACAAACGCATGGTCAGTTGCCTCTCCTCTTCAAGCTAAATTTGGTCAATATGACCGAATGGCTCAAAAAATAGATTTAGTGGTGATATTCTGGCTAAAGTATGGAAGACTCCTGACAGCCTCATCACTAATCATTTATCCGTTATTGTGGTATGAAAATATTTTAGGGGTGTATGTAGGTGATATAGGGTATCCGTCTAAGTTTAAACATAAACAGAATTCAGTTTTATAGATAAACATTGAGCCCAATTTCATTTATATATAATCATAAAATAAGAAAAATAAAAATCTCCCTCTAGGGTAAAAATTTATAACTGTTGCAGATAATATAAATTATGTACTATTAGTCACCAGGTATCAAATTATTTCACTTCGCTTGTGAATCTTTCGTTTTAACTTCTATGCCCAGAAATTTGTTAACATTAACGGTATTTTGGAAGCCATCAGTGTTCTTACATATTCCTTGGCGATCTTTATGAATTCGTAAATGGACTCGACGTTAGCTCTGAGGATGTCTTCGCCAGAAGCTGCATTTGTCCAGTCTCTCGTAGGCTCGAACTCGAGTGCTGCAGCGGTGTAGGTGACCTGGTCTTCTTCAGGGCAGTCCGCTAGCGTGGAGGGAAAACTTTCATCATTTTCCACTCGTGCAAGAGACGAACTTTGCCCGTGTACAGCGAGAGAGATTACAAGCGACACCCAAATGAGCCTAAGCATCTTCATAAAATTTTGTTGCACGGTTCATCCACATAGAGTTTTGGAAACTGCTCTAAAAATCCTGTAGGATGATCAAAAAGTTTATTGTTATGAATTATGTTAGGATTATATTTATTTTTAAACAAATCAGTCTGAATATCATTAGAAAACGAAAACAATGATTTCATAGACGCGACGAGGACGCCTATACAGATTTACAAGCATAAGTAACAGTTAGTGCAAACATCCCAAGATCTTATATAAAGCAGGAGTACATCTAACAAACAAAACGTGCTCATACCCACAGTCTCCAAATCTATGATTTCATCTGGCTTCTTCATCTGCTATCTTCGTTATCTACGTTGTTTTTTGTGCAAGTAAGTGATAAAATTCCAATATGACAGCTCGGAATTCTGGCCGTTGTGTGTACCACACCTAGAGACATTATTTGCAAGCTCTCGCATTCCAACATGAAAATGTTCAGATAGCTCATGATTCTTGATGTCTCTTAAGGACTTATTAGTGCAGGAGAGTGGGACCAAGTAGTACATTAAATTGCCCTGTTTGTATTTTCTTTACAGTGCGGATAACTCTTGACCTTGATGTACTGTATGTATTTGTGTAATCAGTTAAAAGAAATTCTTTACGTAGTTTACTTTAATTGACCCACAAAATAGCAGTAGGTACACTCAATTCATTTCCAACTGTAAATATCAAATAAAATATCATTCCATTAAATGCTGTTTCCAGTCTTCGAACGACACATTTTCCAGGTGTTTAATCGTTGTCCAAAATATTTAAATTCAATTGAGTTCTTCCATATGGGATGCATATTTTTCAAGAGACATGATTTCACCCGCAAAAACATGAAGGTATGAATTCGGAAACTGATTGTAAGGGTATGCTCAAATCGTAATGTCCATACATCTTGTTTCTTGTTCATGTTAGCAGTAATTGATGCACAGAGGTAGAATCTCGTCCTCTAATCAGACGTGCGTCTGGATTGGAGCCTACAGGTAATAACTGAGAGAGCTATCGCTAATATTATCTTCTGAGTTACTATCTTATTATATGAGAACATATCTTTAATATCCAGTTTCCTTTTTGAGCCTTCTATAATATTCTTTTGCTTCGTTTAGGCATTATCGAACCTCACGACACTGAGGTGAAATCAAGAAGCCATCTCACTGGCTGACCCATCTCGTTACTATAATCTTAATCAAGAACCTAAACTCTGTAGATTCTCCTACACCTGGAGTGGAACAACACTTCAACCTCTGTTTGTTTTGTTATTAGGCTAAAAGGCGTTAGGCATAAAACGGATTTTGTGACTTAATTATTTTGTTTTGTAAGTAATTTTTGAATGCATTAAATAGGAATATAAACTTTCCAGATCGTGATTTTGCTATGGTAGGATAAGCTATGATGATCCCTGTTGGCAATGGCACCGGGAGCTCAGTTACTTTACGTTGGATGTCCAGAGCTGTAAACGAACAAAAAATATAAGGGGTGAACCCTATACTGATCACTGAGGTGATGAGACACCTTTTATTTAGTGCAGAGAAACATAATCTACACACCTGTCTCTTGTTGCAGAGATATGTAACCTCTTGACGCAAAAACGATGATCTACGTAACACACTAAACCTACGGTAACAGATGAAAACAGTCTGTGGTGGTAAGCTCTAGCTCTTGTTCAGATAATCCCTAGAACAATACTCTCACTTTTTAAAAAGAGCACTGCTCCTTTATCTTGGCTGACCGCCCCGACTGAGTAAAAATGAATGCACTCTGCTGCTTCACTTTTAAATTCTTTTTATTTGACTTTCGGGCAGACCGGATGTAGCTTCGACAATTGAGACGGAGCACCCGATACACGAGTGATTTAGCCACAAGAAGAGAGCAAAGAAAGTGGAATGATAAATAAAATTAACTTAAACAAAGATTCTCAAAATTCTCCTAATTTGTACTATATGAACCCAAATTTTAGTACAAAACTACATAGATGAACTATGATATGTAGAAAATATGTAACCAATAAAGAGCCAATTACCTTTCCGTTGAATCCATACCCAAGAAATAGACTTACAGTTTCACTATTATATCAATGTATACGAGCAATGGTAATCAACGTGCATTAATTAAAAATATTGTAATTTTCATAGTCAACTATCATTTTTTTAAATAATGGCTCCTATCAGACATTACCGTCTTGCAAGGTCTATGGGGTTCTGGAGTGCGATTGTAGAAAGCCAAAGTCTTGAGAACTTGAAGAATATAAATTTTATTTCATATTTTACTGTGTAATCCATTACATCAGAAAAATATTTTGTTGCTAATCAGCATGTGCTTAAAAATATACTTCATCTAAATGCTTCATAGGGGAATGATAACAATTTTTTTCCCCCGTACCGAAAGAAAGTTAACACTGCTTAGTTGCCGTGGTGACTTTCATGAAAACCCATGTTCTGGTGGGTCAGCAAAATTCTCCACGCTCTACTCCATAACTTTACTAAGAAAGAGGCCAACTCTGCACCTCTGAAGTAATCTCCGTTTATCTACATCATTTTAGTCCTGATTTCAATGTGTCTGTATAACTTTCAACAAGTTTATTGATGTTTTCCTAACGATAACAAACATAATAATTAAAGAATCAGATTGACGAAGCCTGAAATTTTCCCTTGTGTCTGAGTAAGGTGTGGCTCATGTTAGAGTGACAGTTGCATTGTTGAGTCTAGTGGTCGTTCTCTGGGTACCAACGAACACTTCGTTGACTACCATTTACTGCCTCTTTGAAACTAATCGAATTTCTTTAAGCCTTTTGCAAATTTTTCAATTATAATAATAATTGTAGTAACTTGAAAATACCATTATAAGACAATATGATGTTTTTGATGCGTGATGAAAATCTTGTTTCCGAATGCACTTTTTGCATGATCTCCCAATGAAAGTAAAGTAACTCTCAGACTTTGAAAAAACAGTTATTTCTAACAAAGTTCATCCATAAAATATGACACAACATTGGATTTCAGGCTTCTGGTCCTACTGACACTTGAATAAGGTTTCAAATTTCAGGCGCATAACCACCGTCCCACGAGTCATGATGTGACGCTCCATCATACAAGACCTCGATAATGTGCTTTGAGAACTAGTCAGCTGTCACAAGATATTCAGTACATCTGACCGACGCAATTGTCCTTGTTACTAACCGTGCCTCAGCACTCAAATGGTACAACATATGATTTTGTTTTGAAAAGTAATCCACCGCAAACATGCACACGATAGACTTGAATTTAAGGCCAGTTTGATAATTGAGTCGTACACTCAGTAGTGTACTCACATACTGAGTACCGTTCAATTATAAGTAATGCACTCACATACCGAGTGCCGTCCTACTATAAGTAATGTACTCACATGCTGAATAAAATCCTACTGTGAATAGTGTACTCACATACTGAGTACAGTCTTACAATAAGTAGTGTACTCACGTACTGAGTACCCTCCTACTGTAATTAGTGTACTCACATACTGAATACCGTTCTACTGTACGTAGTGTACTCACATACTGAGTACCGTCGTACTGTAAGTAGTGTGCTCACATACCAAGTACCGTCCTACTGTAAGTAGTGTACTCACATACTAGTACCACCCTATTATAAGTAGGGTACTCACAGACTCAGTACCACCCTATTATAAGTAATATACTCACATACTGAGTACTACCCTATTATAAGTAGTGCACTCACATACTGAGCACCGCCCTATTATAAGTAGTGCACTCACATACTGAGTACCGTCCTATTATAAGTAGTGCACTCACATACTGAGTACCGTCCTATTATAAGTAGTGTACATACTCACATATAAAATCATCCAAAGAAGGCATCAACACTTCGTTAACTAAAGTACTTGCCTCATTTCGCGTGAGCCTCGAAATCAATCGTTACGGCAACTCCTCATGTTTGACATTTTTATAATTTTGAGGTTGATAATATTCAGATATTTTACGGTTTTAATTGTCCTCTGATGGAAAGAAAATGAATCTCAATACAACAGAGCAAACACTGATGAAGGTAAAGTTGCAGACTGTTTTAGAGGATTATATTTTGTGATCCGTCTGTAACAGCAGAGTTACTGTGTCAAGTCATGCGTGTAGATATAACTGTCATGATATATATTTAGTAAGAATTGTCAAGTCATGCATGTAGATATAACTGTCATGATATATGTTTAGTAAGAACTGTCAAGTCAACTGTCATGATATATATCAAGGTAGAACTGTCAAGTCATGCATGTAGATATAATTGTCATGATATATATTTAGTTAGAGCTGTCAAGTTATGCGTGTGATATAACTGTCATCTCGTGACATCTATTTAGTTAGAACTGTCAAATCATGCGTGTAGATAGAAGCAGCAAATTTTAGGTTCAGATCAAGGACTACTATAAACAGGACGTGCACCGCCATGTAGCTGACTACGGTAGCGGAGGCCAGTTCACTAAGCTCAATTATCCCCCATCTGTCATAGTGCGAACATTGTCGTAGTCTGTCGCTCGGTTTGAATCGGACATTGTTGTTTGTTTCGAGGCACATTGCTGCATTTCTAAGTGGATACTGTTTGTTTACAAAGTTTATTGCTAATTATATGTATTAAAAATGCCGAACAAGTGTGGAGTTGTGAACTGTCGGGGTGATTACAATAAGGAGAACAGGCGCCGCACAGTATCTTCAATGTGCCTGCTTCATGTCTGCTCTCTCCAAAACTTACACCTCGCCCGGATAAGGTGGAAGACCAACAACTGAGGTATTTTCTTCAGAAGGATAAGATTACTTCATTTGATGCTTTCAAACCTGAACATAACCTGCAAAAGCAGTATAAGAACTTGATTATTTCAAGATCGAAAGAAAGGCTTGTGTGTTTGTTCATGACCGACAACTTCAGTGAATGCAGCCTGTCTGTAATTGTCGAAAACAAAAATTGAAAATTGAAAACAAAAATTTTGCTGTACAGTATACAACAGATCTCTTGAGGAAAGTAGTGGATGATATTGGACCAATGAAAGTGTTGGCAGTCTGCACAGATAATGTCTCTAATATGAAAAATGCTTGGGAACTACAGTTCAGAGTATCTCCACATAAAACCATACGGTTGTGTGGCTCACACTCTCCAGCTAATATTCACAGACCTTATAAAGATCAAGTCTGCAGAAAATATCCAGTCGAACTGCATTCAAGTTTGCAGAGCAGTCCAACAACAACTGCTCTACTCAAATAACACCAACTGCAGTCACCACAGGGGCTCAACAGACACAAAGACTGTCAGTTTAAACAAGGTAAGAATTATTAGTATATTACTCATTACTTAAGGTAGCAACTTGAAAAATAGTATTTGAAATCTTATTTTCCGACGAATGAACGACTTGTGAATTATGAATTTAAGGTACAATTCATTTAATGTTTCACATGGCAGAGCATTTTTGAATTGAAAATTCATACCGGTAGTCTGGTACTAATATTTTTGTCCTCTTTCGTTTCAGATGGGGATCCATTATCCAGTGTCTGAAGAGTGTATGCATTATCAGACATTCTCTTCAGGCCCTTGCAATCAGTGATTATGCCAAGCCCTGTTTGGATTCATCCATTAGGAAGCTGCTGCTTTCAGAAGTATTTTGAGATCAGACTGAGGGTATTCTGAAGCTCCTGAAGCCAGTGGCAGATGCCATCGCTGCCTAAGAAGGAGACAATAAGAACCTCTCTCTGGTAATGAAAGTGTTCAGCGAATTAAAGCTGTCTTTTGAAGAGAATCTCTCCTCATCTCCAATCCTGAAGAGTAAAGAAGATGCCTTCAGGAAAATAATTAATGAAAGAAAGAAATTCCTGGTGAAAAGTATTCACCTTGCAGCCAACTTGGTGAATCCCCATTATTGTGGATCTCACCTTTCTGGTGAAGAAGCAGTAAGTAGTGATTATTTTCATTTTGTAATAATATATTATTACTCCCTAAATTTAGCCCTTCCCGTATTCTACTGCGTATGCCTCCAAGCCTAATTGACCTGAATTTGCCAGACCTAAATTACTAATAGTATTTTTCTTAAATTATACGAGTTGCATAATTTGCTTTATCATATACTTATACTAAAAAACATTATTGGTTCTCAGGTGGATGCAATGCAGGAAATTTATGATATTGCAAAACAACTGCCAGACGTTGATGCAACTCAAATTGTGGCTGAGTTGGCAGATTACAGGTCCAAAACAAACTTGTTTTAATAGTCATTTATTTGGAGTGCTAGACACAAGACTTCGCCATCTAGTTGATGGAACGGGATCTATTGCTCAACTCAGCTGAGCCGTGTTGCCTCAAATATCCTGCAACTACTCCCCCTCCTCCAGTGCATCTGTTCAGCGATCCTTTAGCAGATATGCATAAGTAGATTTTGCAAGAATAAATCGATTGACCACGGACAGAGCTGCCAAGTTAGTGTTTATTAAGCAAAACTTGGCACTGGGTAACATGGACGATGCCCATGAATGTCCTGACCGTGCACCTTCTGCCACTTATCCACCACTACAACCACAGCCATCAACCAGCAGGGATTCTTCTGCTTCAAGCAACATCCCTACTTTCCAGCTTGAGTCGGACGACTCAGAAACGGAAGATTCTGATTACTCAATTGATGAACTGCCCAGCCCTGGTAGCCGGCCCCAGATTTTCCTATCTGATGTAGAGAGTCTTAAGAGGAACAACAGGAACCACAGAACTTAGATTGATGGAGTCAGAAATTCTGAGCCTACTATATCAACTATGTTTGAGTTTGATGTCTGAGTCTGATTTTTATTTACTTAACAAATTTGGATGTGTACAAATAAATCCAAAACAAATCAAAAAACGTATTTTTTATAAAAAACTGCAATAAGAAAACGTTTTTTATAACACTAGTCCCAAATAAACGTAATGTTGAAGTCGGAGAAACGGAAAAGAGCGATGTCAAAGGTTAAGAAAGAGCTTGGTATGTATTCTGTAATGTATGTAGTTCTTGGGTTCATAGCATGGGACTTACTTACGGCATGGGATTTGGGTATCGACCCAAGAACGAGCCAAACAGCTCGTTCCTATTGCCTTATTCTATTCTAATTATGTCCAGCTGTTAGCAAAGCTTTTTGAAAACAGCAGGAAAATGAGCTGTCATATGTCCTTCAAGATTAATTTTTTGTACTCTCATCTAGGTTTTTTCTGAAGTCTTGGGATGTCAGTTCGGATCATAGTGAGAGATTTCATCAGGACATCACAACAATGGAAAGAAGATACCAACGACGCTGGGATACTGCAATGATGGGAGATTATATTTGGTCTATGGTCAAAGATATGAATGTATAAACTCCAGTGAATCTCGTCGTCAAAGCACTTCTAATCTCAAGGAAAGAGTTATCCAAGCATTTACAGTACAGAGTTTTATTATTTCTTTTTGTTCTAACTAATATCATACTTTATAAATACTTTCCAGTTCATGAAAAAGTATTAAATGTTGTATAATTATTCCTACAATACTAGAATAGAGTGAACATACAAAGTGTTGTATAGAAAGGTTACAAATATAATGAGCAAATATGAAATTAATAATAAATAACTATCGATGATACGAATGCGATTTTTGATAAGAATGCATACATCATCGTTAAAAAATACCAATAAACAATACATGAGCTACGTTGTGTTATCAGTACCTTGGGTTGACTTTTTTTGGACATTTTGGCAGTAGTAATAGACGAAGAGTTAAGGTTAGAAAACAATACAAATATTCTCATTTATATTTAAGCAATAACAGGGCAAAAAACTGTCATTAAACTCGAATGTATCATCATTTGATTAATGCATTAGATTTTGGCCCCAATGCCTTATGCCAGTATTCTAGTTCAATAAAGACATACCTTACAAATTTAGGAGATACATAGATCCTTGAGTAGAATCATAAGGATGATATACGAGTGTGTGTGTTTACATTTGAGTGCTGCTGGTATTAATAATTTATGAAATTGAATATCTCTCATGCAGCTTGTATTTGGCCCCTGATATTTGTAAGTAACGAAAATTTCTCCAAAGGTACACACTGACATTTTGAAGTAATTTAATCATCACTTTTGTGCCCACTAATCTCATCAACATGAGTTCCTATCAAGCGTATTTTGATGAACTTTTTGCTGTTACAGGACATGTTTACCAGTTTATTATGAACTCTATCAATTGGGTGGAAAATGTACTCCAACCAGTTATACTTGTACGCCTGATCAGTTTCAAATCATAATTGGTTCTAGTTAAAATAATGCTTGATCTGCTAAATTTCATTCCAGTCAATTGTGATCAATTTTATCGTCTTATGGAGCTTAAATGCGCCACGTTCAGTGCGCCACGTTGAGTATGACACGCTGAGTACGGCCCGTTGAGTATGACACGTTGAATACGATACGTTGAGTTTGCTGGTATTCTTCGTGTGGTCACTTATAGTTTCCGCTTCCCCACATCAAGATCAAGGTATTTTTCACCTTGTGCTTGTGTCACTCAAGTTAAAAACTCGGAATGCAAACTTTGCTGCAAGCAAATACAAACAACGTCCCCATGATTCCAGAAATTGTTTTTTACAACTAAAAATTACGTTTCGTACGGGTACAATGTGATTTCACACTGAAATGTAAGCAGCTCTGTCTAGTATTGAGTTATATGAATTAAAATCGAGCAATACTTTGTTTTGCAAAATAGTTCCAATGGTTTACATGTCACTAAAAAAAATTTGTGATACACATGTCTCAAGAAACATCATGGATTGGGATATCCCCGTTTTAAATAAAATATCTCAAACCTATTTCATTTTAACAATTTACAAATGAATCAATCAAAAGTTGTTCTTTCGGATAACAGAAGACCATCCTTTGGAATAATTTCATCATTTCGCAAGAATATTACGCAAATAATAAATATTTAAAAACTACAGTCTCAACTTTTTATAGTATTATTGATTCGTTCGTTATACTAATCATGTGTAAGGAAATTCAAATCATTTATTAATTTTTCAGTCAATTATGCACTTGAAATCAATCACAACAATTATTTCATTAATGATGTTAATTAGTAGAAGGGATTGTTGTCTTTACAAGGCTCAACAACGTTATGCTGTAAAAGCATCTGATGGATATTCCTACACTATATGAACTACGAGACAATAACAGCAATGATGAGTTAACCAAGAACAATATCTCAGTTACAACGAATTAGTTTTTCACTAACTGAATCGGAAAGGAACAAAGTAAATTTCACAAACTCGCAGTGGCAGACGACGGTAGAGGATTTGTGACGATCATGGTTTTGTCTGGCTCTACTTCAGACATCGATGGAGCTAACTCAATGTCACGCTTGTATCGTGCAGGGGAACTTGGTCTCCTATTTTGAAATAATTCCTCAGATGCTGAAATTATAGCAGTACCAAATGAAGATGCTCCTTGATAGTCATCGTATGAATACTCGGGTTCAACGTAGTCTTCCCTACGATGAAAACCACCCTTATGACCTCCTCCGTATCCACCGTGTCCTCCTCCATGGCCTCCACCATGACCATAACCTTTCTTCTGGCATCTTGTAACGTATTCCTTCTCATATTTAACAGATGTAACTGTAACTTGTCCAATACCTGTCACCGTGAACACAATCGTTTTAATACGTTTCAAAGTTTTAGTAAAAAACATCGGTTTGACTTTAGTTTCAACCTGAGTGAGAAGAGGCTTGATCACCTGCGTGATGAAGACTGGGTATCTGATGGTCGTGTGGCGAGTCTCTTTCGTTTTGTGGACCTGCGGTCGTGGATTACGAACCTCCACCTGTAAATGAATGCGATCACATCAGCAGTATTACATCAGCAAGCACATCAGTATTACATCTGTGAGATCATCAGTATTACATCAGCCACACAATTAATGTTCAAACTGAGACAGTAGAGTACGTATTTATAAATTCAGGTTCATTGTTGCATGAATTGCTTAATAATATTTCTGATGCATCCAACCATCTCAAATAAACCCCTTAAGCAAAAAACTGCAAGAGACAGTAAGATTAGAATAGTGTAATTCATACCTTCTAATCCAGCAGTCGGAGTACTGTTCGGCTATTTATAGCTTCAAGTGAAACAGTTCAATAACATGAAAAGAAATCTTTAAGCCTTTAAGCCTCAACATATGTTCAATTAATCCCATAACAAAGTAATACTAATAAGTTAACAGGGATAATGAAGAGATGAACTCCTCAAGTCAGATTATAAACATTATCTCAATAATGGAACCCTGGTTCTATTCAAAGGGAGAAACTAGCAACGTTACGAGGGCGACAGCAACAAAACTCAAGTTAGCTGCCGGGACTGATGTTTTGACTTCACATTAATAACGGACTATTTCCGCAGCATCTACGGTGGAAATGTTAACTTAGTGATGGTCTATTAGCTACCTAAAGCTTATTCCAATTGAACTATTTGTGATTATGTTTATCATTTGTCATTTGCATTTTAACAGACTAACTGATTTCACATACTTCCAGTGAGATGATGGTTCCTGCTTTTAAATCTTCCTTTTTACTTTAAGTAATGCATTTATTTTTAATTTTTTCTTTCATATAATTTTTATCAGATTGCGTCTTTGAGCGGAAGACGAATATTAATGGGAGTCGTACGAACTACTTCCGAGATGCAATTGGACTTGAGTGATGATTATTGAGCAAGTGACTTCTACCGGATCTTATTTAAATTTCTATAATATTTGTGATTTGACCATCAGTTTAAATGTAGCCAGTTCTCTTCAGAACACTTTTTAATTTGCTATTGGACCAAACCATTTAAATTTTAAACATCCTATGGATCTGAGCCAAATCTTAGCCCATGTTCAAGTTAAAAGCACGGAGTGGGCATTTATGTACAGGGTCTCAGCGTTCCGAGACCCAGAAAGAAACAGGTATATCACAAAAAGTATAAATAGTAGGAAAAATCCTAAACACATTTGTTAAGAGAACACACAGTTCTTTTATTAACATTACAACGCTTATTTTCAAAGGCTATTTCTTTCAAACGGTCACCCTTAACTGTTGAACATTCATGTTCTCATATGACCATGCATCGCCTTGGCCAATGATTCAAGCCTCTTAGCATTAATTTTTTTTATGAATTAAGAAAATTAATCATCATTAATTCTTGCTTTGAATGCTGTAATTTTTCCATATGATTAAAATTTTTTGCGTATTGTTAGTTTATTTTCGGGTGCCGTAATACTGGGACACTCTCTATATATGACTTCTTTCAATCTGCAGTGGTAACTGGTAATGTAAGAAGGCATCTGTTGCACACCAAAAACTTTCTTACTTACCAGAAACAAACGTTATCTCAGTCCTTTTACATATAGTTATTGATCAGACCTTACCTGGTACTCTTACTCAATTTGACATTCTGACAATCATGATCTTCATTTTAAAGTGAGTTTGTGATACTGTGATGAGTGTGTGATATTGAACACGTTAGGCTTTGTGGCTGACCTTGTTGAACACATTAGCTTTGTGACTGACCTTGTTGAACACGTTAGCTTTGTGACTGACCTTGTTGAACACGTTGGCTTTCCTGTCTTTGAAGACTGTCCTGTATTTAGTAACTGTGTGGGGATGGCATTGAGGCTTGGCTGGCTTGTAGTCTCTGGCCTGAGCATCGTCCTCGTGGAAGTAGTCCTCCTCTGCGTAGCGAGCCTCGGCTTTGGGTGTCATGGGGAAAGTTGTATCAACGATGGGGAAACTCTCTTCTTTTTTCCACACTTCTCCATCGACTGAACTCGCGTGGCCAGCCAGAAACGTCAGGCCTAACAGCACCAGCCTGAAAGCAATACTATTTTTAAAGATGATTATAATATGAAGTGCATGATGCATTCGCACGATAATTAATTGGTCATCGTGAATTTAGAGTATTTAGAATATGAAGTGATACGGTGAATTCATGACTTGTTAAATGATTATTATTTTGGGATAAAATTACATGGAAGACATCTATAACGAGCATTTTAGGATGTGTACGTTTGAGAAGCTTTCAGTGGAGCTCAGAATTACGACGCCAACAGTGGGTGAAAATACCGACAACAACTTTGTTTGCAGTAAACGAACATTATTCGTCTTCCATTTTTTGAGAGAGCAATAGTACTCGAATTCCTTTCGATAAAAATCATTGCATAATATAAAAAATATGTTCGTGCGTTTGCATTCACTTCTATTCAACATTTCCACACATTTGGTGATAAAATACGGTAAAATATTAGGTTAGGGGCAATAAAATTTGTAGTACTGGAAGCAGAGGTGCAGCCTGCATGTGCATGTCAGACGGATTATAATTAGTCTTACTTCAACACAAGACAATATAAGGATCCTTCTTGGGTCTGATTTACTCCCTGCCGGTTTAAAACATCAAGAAAAGTAGTTTCAAACGACGAAGATTTTCGTCCACGGAGCGTGTCTAAACCTTCGGAGCCTGTCATTAAATGAAAAAAATTGTAGATATATTTTCTCGAAAAGAGATACTTATATTTAAGCTTTGGTCAAGGACTACTATAAACAGGACGTGCACCGCCATGCAGCTGACTACGGTAGCGGAGACCAGTTCTCTGAGATCAGTTTCAGTTATCCCCCATCTGTCACAGTGTGAACACTGTCGTAGTCTGTCGCTCGGTTAGAATCAGACATTGTTGTTTGTTTAGAGGCACATTGCTGCATTTCTAAGTGGATACTGTTTGTTTACAAAGTTTATTGATAATTATATGCATTAAAAATACCGAACAAGTGTGGGGTTGTGAACTGTCGGGGTAATTACAATAAGGAGAACAGGCGCCGTACAGTATCTTCACTGTGCCTGCTTCATGTCTGCCTTCTCCAAAACTCACACCTCGTTCGGCGAAAGATGAAGACCAACAATTGAGGTATTTTCTTCAGAACGAAAAGATTACTTCATTTGATGCTTTCACACCTGAACGTAACCTGCAGAAGCAGTACAAGAACTTGATTATTTCAAGATCGAAAGAAAGGCTTGTGTGTTTGTTCATGACCGACGACTTCAGTGAATGCAGCCTGTCTGTGATTGTCGAAAACAAGCTGCCTTTGTTTCCCACTAACGCTCAGTACGTTCAAGAACGGCATTAGTACCATTGTTTAACACGTTGCCTCCGATTGCCTGGCCGGTGTAAATCTTCACTTTGTACGTATTATTACTAGAAGGCACTGTAAAATTTACAGAACCTAACCTAAGTGGCCCACATACGTACCACTTCGGAGTCAACGTGTTAAGACACTTCATCCCAACAATGGTTTGAGATCGTATACTCAGTTCGACGAAACTGTGCGCTTGACAATTCACTATGACATCCCGTTTGACAAAACGATCCAAAATGTTGTCACTCTTCTTCAAGCTCACACATCAGCCTGTGTCGACACCGAGAAGGATAAAATGTTGGTATTTTTGACACGTCAGTTACTTTTATTACAGAAGCAGTTTTCCATGAATGATTATTGTTTTGCTCTTCAATCATACCCAAAGTGTAATTATGAACAGCTCAGAGACTTTTTGGTGCTGCCATGCAAACGCAAGCTGTAGTACATCACTTCATCTATTGACAAGGACCAGGTGCTGAGGGAAACATTTGACAAAGTCCAGACACTGCAGCAGAAGAATGTGTTTCTCTTGGTAGATGAAGTACAGATTTGCCCAACTGTTTAATTTTCTGGTGGGGTGCTGAGTGGCATGGCCGAGAACAACCGACGCTGCAAGGCCACTTCTATGCTGTGTGCCATGATGAAGTCGCTGCACAAAGGACCTAGTCTGATGATTTCAATGGAATTGACATTGACTGTCCCAATATGTTCCGTCGTCTGGCAAATGTTCTATTGAATGGACTCCACAACCTAGAGAAAGGCCAGCAGAAGAAGGCAGTCCTTCTTCAGACCTCTGTAAAGAAGACCCGGTTGGCTGACTAATCGCTGCAGTTTGGTAACTTTATGTTTCTATGTCTGTTTGTTTATATGCGTGAATGTTTGTATGTTTGGTTGTTTGCATTGGAAAAGGTTTAACTATAATCAACTTGTAAAGTCTAAAACTGCAGCAACTCGGCTTTTTATAAAATGGCCACTAAGCTCATACAATAATACATGTTAAGTCCGGCTAAAATTGGTATTTCAAAGTATTACAGTGCTTTAAACTATTTAAATTCATTGCAAAACCTTATTAACCCATCTATTGCTTGAATGAAGTAATTTTTGATCAATTTGTCCGATAGAAAATGTTATGTTACGAAGAATGCAATGGCCTTCGCTAGCGTAGTCAGCTATATGGCGGTGCACGTCCTGTTTATAGTAGTCCTTGGCTTTGGGGCATTCAACGCAAATCTGCTCATTCCTTACGGCAGCGTTGAGAAACTGCTTTCTCATGAGCGTCATGAATTTCCCTTGTAATTTCTATAGATCCAACTTTGCCATAAAATTCACCGAGACTATTTTTTCATTGAATGTGCCTTCGAATTTTTTATTTCACGATTCGATACCACAGTGCAGCTACTTTCATGTTGAAAATCAATTTGACGATAGTTAAGCGCAGAGTTATTTTTTAAACACTTTATGAAAGCAAAAAAAATTAATAACTTGATTTCAAGACAATTCAAAATCTTAATGTTATCGTTTTACTCCACCTGACGTCACTAACGAAGAAGAGAGTGATCTTAACATTTGGCTAGCTTGTTGTCCAGAGAACTCGGTACGACTGTGTGCGTGGTAGAGTAAGAGAAATTACGAAAGATTCCCTCTGAGTATGTAATAGTGGCAATTGTGAGCATGTGTCTTTTTGTTGCCCAATGCTTCTCATCATATAGTTGGGTTACAGTGCGTCAGTGCGAAATCATGTGTGAATTTCAATTTTAATTCATTTCAAGAAGATGTACAACTTTTCGGATGAAATGTTTTAAAAAAACTCTACTAAGAGTGAATTATACAACTAATGATGGTGGAAATAACGAGGTTTGAGTGTATGTTGGCTGATGCGCTAGTTTCGATTCTTTGCACAATCTCATTAAATTTTGCACTTCTTCGTTATGACAACAAAACATCGGCAGAATAAAAATTAGGTTGCCTCTCCTTCCTTAAGATCGAAAGCGTATCTCACGTAATTTGGGATTTCAGGTATTCGTCATCATTAAGAGTATTACATTCGTGATTTTCAGGTATTCTCCTCTTCGTCTTCATTTGAGGACGTATGCAGAAAATTGAAGTTGAGGAACGTAAATCTCGGCAACTTTTCTTGAATAGTAACCTGCATCGGCTCTCGTGGCGTAGTGCCTGGGAGGGGGAGGGGAACAGGACCCGTTAGTGTACCCCCATTCTGTAAAATTTGGAATTTTTCGAACTAAATTACAGTATAAGTAATGGAAAGCAAAAAGCCTTCATTATAATACAGCTATTATAACGTATGATAAACTATTTGCAAGTGTTGCACTCATTTCATAATTATTTTAAGCGGAAGATATGTAAATATTTAAAATAATAACTGGTGCCAGCTCAAATCAATTATTTACTCACAGCAGTCCTAGAAAAGCAGCTGCCAGAATGAGCCACTCATCGTAAACAGTTTACCATCGCGCAGTGCATTGTTTTGCACAAGCTGTTGCCACTTCCCTTGCTTTATAGAGCGTGTATGCAGCCCTCGTGTGCGCTGTATGACCTAGTTTCCTGCCCAACGAGTCGCCTCTCGACAGTTGATACCACCATAGTCACAGTTGATAGCACCATAGTCAACAAAAAAATCTAGATGCTATTCAATTAAACCTCGATAATCTCGTTGGTCTCTTCACGCCAACCTAGATGGACGCCCGAGCGCACTCCCACAGACCAGCGTCCGAGAGACGAGCTTCTCGAGCTGCTCCAATTGCAGGGCGCATTGTGGGAGGGGAGTGAAACTCGTGAATTGAGGACAAGCCATTGCGTGCACGCCATTAGTCGTGCATCTTAGCGATAAAAGGATGGCAAAAAATGAGGTCTTTGCCGAGTCACTCAGGTCATCTCGAGGCAATTAAATTGTAAACAAGACTGATTAGAGCAATATGGTGAGAGTAGGAACGTTGCACCTGCGGGTGGCGTAATTCAGGTGAATTCTTTTATTTGCTCTCAACACACAACACTGAACAGACTATAAAATAAACGCCCCTTTCCGTGCGAGAAGAACTACTAGGAGTCTTGCTAGGAGCCATGTTCTAAATGGCCTCATGCAAACCATTATACGGGATGATGTCAGCAAAAAGAAAATAATTTGGATTTAAAATTTAATTTAATTAAATATATGTACATCCTTACCTATTACAATTCTTTTCGTGCTTCAATTTTTGAATCAGGATTTCTAAACTCTCGATTTTTAAATTGATGTTCAAATTATGTTATCGATAAATATCGACACAACTGCACATTAACATTTAGAGTGCACCAAACCAATGACTGTATTCTCAACATACACTACACATTTATCTGCACTAAGTGTATTTCAAATGTGCAATGAAGATGCAGTCATAAAAATCTACTAGCTCTATGATAGGGATTGTATTTGCCGTAGAGTGTATCTAGGAATGCATGAGCCGAAAGCTTACAACAACTTTTTTTAAATTCAGTGTACAGCGAACAACGCCGTAATCCTATCAGTTAACTTGTTTTTACTTTATTTTTCCTGACTGGTTGAATTCTGTAAACCATTTTTTTATAAACGCCGTAATCCTATCAATTAACTTGTTTTTACTTTATTTTTCCTCACTGGTTAAATTCTGTAAACCATTATTTCCACATTCTTAAACGTTGAGCAGAAGAATTCTAATTTAAATCCGAGAAGCTCAACTACATTCTAAGAAATATAACTGCAAACTACAGTAAACGGTGTGTTTTAAACGAGGCCGGACGCCGACATTAATTCGCGGTGTAGCTTCGGAAACGCCGAACTCACTGTTCAAAAACCACTCCAATATCTGTTCTCACTTTAGGTTAGAGCAGTGTTTCTCAAAGTTTTTTCAATTACTGCCCCCTTAGGAAACTATTTGATTTTTCACCGCCCCCTAACGATTATATTACTGTATATTATACAGTAATATACGCCCCCCATTCAAGGTGTACCCTCCTACCGCCCTCTTGCATTTCCTCAACTCCCCCAGGAGGGCGGTACAGACCACTTTGAGAAACACTGGGTTAGACAGAGCTGTTCCGTAGTCGAGCTATTGTTTCTGTTATGATTGATGCTGTCCATCTACTAGATTTTATAGCTTCTTCGTACATACTCCTCTAACTAAATTACCGCCATTTTGTGTTCAAGAGCTTTGCTTCCGATGTAATTCGCTCTACAATCACGAAAATCAGGGTCTGACTTGAGAGAACCTGAGTAATGAAGCTTGAAATTTTCCATAGACACAACCTGGAAAGTCAGCCTCTATAGTCAGTAATGTTCATAACGACCTCAGCGGTTCCGAAAAATGCAAGGCTAGTATTTACAAAACAAAACGCATTTTAACCCTGTCTCATTAGGCCATATTCATTGTCTATTATTTTAAATAATCTTTTTTTTTGTTATTTGTTATTAGCTAATAATTGTATAACCATATTTAAAATAATATGCGAATTGTAAAATATTGCAATTGTTTCAAAATAATTGCAAGGATGTACAGAAGGACAGGCAAGTAACGCATAGGTTTATCTCACAGCTAGAATCAAGAGAGTCACATGCGAGTAGGAATAAAACAAAGCTCTCCAAATGTGTTGATATTCAACGCAAGAAAACTCTCATTACAGCCTCTTCATCTGTGGTGGTAATTCATGCATGTGAGGGCCAGAATCTCAGTGGAACTCTTCCTTCAGAGTTGAGTTTCTGGAGCATTTAGTCTCATTTTCCTTCGTCCATTTTATGTGTCATGAATATTTTGCACATAAGTGGTCATTATGTTAAATATAGTGTTATTGTCCAATGTCTTGTTTCCAACCATTAAAGTTTTCAGATCCTGCTTTTCGTTAGAAAGCACACTCGCTCCTGCTAATCTGTAACTAATGAATATTTTTAAGGTTGATCCAGGACAAAATTAAGCGACTTCATTTTCTGCTTTCACTAAAATTTGCAGTTGATAATTTTGAGCGAAGGTAAAAATTCACACGTATTAACATGATTAATGATCGTACCTTCTAAGATGGTGAGAGAGAGATGCATTTTCATGGTTTTTGAGTAGTTAATAAAGCAGTAATAATAAAAATTAGGTTCAAATGTTACCTCTTCCCCCATTTACGCTACCATTCCCCAATATCAGTGCTTTTGTGGTTAGAATCGTCAAGTTTAAAACACTTTTGAGTTCCTTCAGTTTCCATTCGTGTTTTTTGCTTTTATTATCGTATTTACTTTGTTAAATTGATTCATATTAGCATATTTTTTCCTTGCTTCGGCTCATCCCCCAACGCAACATACTCATAAATCTGTCCTGTCAAGGGTTCTATGATTGCCTATTTATCAATTATACCAAATTTTATTGATAGCTTACAACAGGTTTACTTCTCTCTCCCACTCTCAAACAGCTACGTGAGCGTTTCTCAAATTTTGATGGTCCATGGCCCTCATCACAGTCACTTAACTGTCGTGGCCCCTTGCTATTTAATAAGTTAAATGTACACAGTTTTCGGTGTCCACTTGTGGCCTCCTTGTCGAAGGCTTGTGGCCCTTTTTGGGGGCTACGGGACCCCAATTGAGAAAAGCTGAGCTACGTGTCAGCATTAATCACTTGCCTTCATTTCCAACCCCGCCCCTCATAGCCGCGCTCACATTCCATAACTACATCTTATATCATGGCAAAATTGTTATTGAATGGCCAGTTGACGATGTATGTAAGTTTTCTTTGACGTATCTTAAAATAATGAGTAAAGATATTCAGATCATAAGTAATTTCAATGAAAAAATGAACTACTCGTACACCTTTCTTTCACATTCGTAAACCTGGTTTATGCGTACATTTTTATTTCTATTTTTGATTTTTCCGTTAAACTTCTCTGTCTTTATTCATTATTCAGTTAAACTTGTTCAAAAGTCAGTTTTTCAGTTGAGTGAAAAAGTGGTAGGACAAAAGTATACAGGTAATTCTTGCAGCGATTTGTCGAAGAAAAAGTCGTCCAAAATATAACTCTCTCCAGTGGATGCAATAGAAACACGACCTAAAATGTAAAAGACAATTTATCAAATGGTTTCAGTTTATCAGTCAGGTAATTTCAATGGGTTTATTTTACTGTTCTTAGACGAAATGCAATCAAATACCAAATTTTATGCAAATTTTTAGGACAATCGATAATGTAAACTTGCATTTAAATGTATGCATGTTTATAGTAAATATTACAGCTAGACCTGGATGCATTTTTGACTGGAATAGCAGAAATTATTCTTGCAAAAAACTTGGCAATACGTTGCATGGCTCAAAAAGAACAAGCAACTTAAGGTGAATGGCTGCTCATTCTGCATGATGTAAGAGCTGAGCTAAATACTCTCCAGGTTTCGAGAGCAGATAGAGAAAGTTCCTACAAAAAACCCACGTGGGTCTCCTCCCTGGTTACTTACTCCTTAGGCTGCACAATCAAAATGTTCGAACAAAAAAGTGGTATCTGAAGATGAGCTAAAACAGGCCAGAAACTCGAGAGATGGTCGGAATGATGATCATTCTGGTCATAGAAATACCTCAGCCTGAGAGCTATTCCAATACTTTACAGGTATTCGCCCACAGTAAAATTGTTGACTGTGGTATTAAACGGCTGAATCTCAAATGCTGCATACTGTATGTTTTTAAACTAAATAATTCCCATTAAAATTTGAAAAATTCCCTCAGAAAAAAGTATTTAACGTGATAGCATTATCATTTTGTGATAAGGAAGATGGGAAAGAGGAGCGAATATAAAAAGTATTGGACGTAGTGCTGAATGTTCCCTCACTTCTGTATGCTCTTCATTAAAAAGAACGGAGTAATAAACAACTTTCCTTGCTTATTAATATATATTTTCTTGACGAAATCCATTTCATGTACTTTTATTCACATTTGTAATCTATCATTCAATTTTTGGATACTATAGCTTTTCTTCTCGAGTTTAACAAAAAAAAAATCTTGACAACTGATTACTCACGCGGAAAGATTTGTAGGAGTACAAACATGAATCAGTAAAGTCTAAAACCGTTTTTCTATGTTAAGTTAAAAATGTTTTGAGAAATATTTCGTGAATCATGCCTATATGTTTCGCTGAACTTCTCAGATTCATTTGATCGTCGCCAACATTGTACACTGTGTGATGCAAAACTGCATACTTCAAATATTCCCACTGTTGCACAGATTCCCTATGAACTGTGAGTGTACTTCTTGTTTTCACGGTTCGAATAGAACATTAATTTTATACAAACTATTTTCGGCATCTAGGTAAGTATCATCACCTACAATACCCAAGTTCGTAGATTAGCAAACTTTCACTATAACTAAGAACGTTTCAATCATTTCCGAGATCTATTAGATGATTCTGCAGTGACAAACGCCGTCAAACGCATGTTGTCTTTGTTCTCTTTGCACAGCAGGTTACAGTTCTCTGTCCGTGCTTGTTAACCTCGTGTTCATTCTCGTGTGATCTTGATCATACCCTTAGTAGTGCAAGTGCCTGTAAAGCTACTCTAGTTATTTATGTACTTGTACCAAAGTGCTCTGAGAGCTTGTCTGTAAGTATATTTCCATAATTTCTCTTAAAATTTAATACTGATTTTATGTCTGTTGGTAGCGTGTAAGGGCATGATCTTTCTAGGTTCAACGCTGAATATGTTTGTGTATTTATATTTTAAAACATTTCATGCAAAGTGAGCCATCAGTAGTTTCCTTAGGTTAGATTCCATACATTTTTTGACAGCCTTCTAGTGACTATGTGTACAAAGCAAAGATTTACACAGGCTAGACAATCGCAGGAAACATGTTAAAATGTAACAATTTTGATTGTGCCAGATTTTGGTTAGTCTAGCAAACAAAGAGACTGCTCGCTATCTACAGCAATTTCATAACAAGCCTCGCCCCTTCAGAAGAGTCACAAAACTAGCATTAGAACAAGAAGCTACGGAAAATTTTCTCGAACTTTTCAATTTTCGTTAGCAAGAGTTTTTGTCTGATGCTGTGATTCGAGCACTAAATTTCAGATAGCAACCTATTGCTGAAAATACTGACTTTATTCAAGTGTTTAAAGCAAATTGAATTTTTTGGGTTTCATTAAAAGGGTAGCTTCAGTGGTCATGCATGCAGAAATGCTTATGTCCCTGATGGCTTAACTTGTTGAATGTTTCCTGAATGTTCTAAATGGTTGTGGAAATTAACAACTGTAATAACGATTGCATTAATATTTGTTACAGACTAGCTTCTCAAACAAATCAGAAAAGAAGTATTTCAACACCTACTGTTAAAAAGAAAATTTAGGACTCAAATGTTATGAAATTTAAAGTTATTCATGCAAAGTGTATAGAGGGTGTGGCAAAAGTCACATGATATATTTAGAATTAATTTATGCAAAAACTACTTGAGATAGAAACTTCAGGTAAATTGCAAACTAAAGAAAGGGTTTTGGAGTTTTTATTTAAATAGGATATCATCTAAATGTCCACCATGTTGGTTTATGCACATGCGCATTCTTTTCGTAACAGAATCCATCACTTTTCTTAGCATCTCGGGAGGAATGTTGCGAATCTCTTGAGAAATGTTCTCTTTCAAATGTTCCAAAGTACGAGGCCTATTAATATATACTTTTGACTTTAAGTACCCCCATAAAAAGAAATCCAAAGGGGTCAAATCACAAGATCTAGGAGCCCAAGGAATATCACCAAAACGTGAAATTAATCGATTTGGGAAAATTGTCTTCAAAAGTTGAATTGATTCCTTTGCTGTATGGGCTGCTGCACCATCTTGTTGAAACCACATATTCCCATCTTGAATTTGAGGTCTTAAATATTCTTCAATGAATTTTCGATATGCAGCTCCAGTTACAGTCGCAGTTTCTCCATTCTGATTTTCAAAAAAATAGGGACCAATAATCCTTTCAGTTGTCATACCGCACCAGACAGTAACCTTTTGTGAGTGAAGTGGGATTCCTTGGACTCCTAGATCTTGTGATTTGACCCCTTTGGATTTCTTTTTATGGGGGTACTTAAAGTCAAAAGTATACATTAATAGGCCTCGTACTTTGGAACATTTAAAAGAGAACATTTCTCAAGAGATTCGCAACATTCCTCCCGAGATGCTAAGAAAAGTGATGGATTCTGTTACGAAAAGAATGCGCATGTGCATAAACTAACAGGGTGGACATTTAGATGATATCCTATTTAAATAAAAACTCCAAAACCCTTTCTTTCGTTTGCAGTTTACCTGAAGTTTCTATCTCAAGTAGTTTTTGCATAAATTAATTCTAAATATATCATGTGACTTTTACCACACCCTTTTTAAAAAAATACTGTACTGTTACACTGCACTTATATTTTTACTAAAAAGTCGTCGAGATCCAAAAAATATCGCAGTAATTTTACAGCAACAATGTAAACACTGATAATTTGACACCCATTAAGTAAACGAGACAAGAAATGTAGAATACTGAAACGTTTTTCCTTATAATGTATGTATACGAGGGCGCCTATGTTATTAAAACTGTACTCCCTCGGTCGGAGTTAGTTGGCCCACAGTCGGGAAAATATTCCAGCTCTCAATATTTTTAAGAGAATTAATTTTCTGTGTGTGGTAAATATTAGCCTCCAGTATGCTAAAACTAGTGCATACACTGCTCTCATTCTGATCCTGTTAGACAATAAATTGTAGGATTGTTTCTATGGATGGATATTCAAGTATTTTTACCCTCCGTGTAACAACAGAAAAATAAAAAACAAATTGGTAATTAAGGGCCTAGAAAATGCGAATTAAGAAACAACGAACGCACAGCGGTCTTTTGAATTGCCCCAAATTAATAATGAGACAAAATGAAGGGTTCCAGCGCGCGGAGTTTTCATAATTTTAGGTGAATAACCGTGTCAAATGACGATATAGATCTACTCGTGCACTTGAAATATTTTCGTGTAAGTAACTCAGAGTCCTGGGAATAGTAACTTCACAGGTGTTCCAGACGACAAAGACAGCTACCGAAAGTCTACTATTGTACAAAATGCTAAAAATGATTACTTGAAGAATGTTCAGTAATTATGTGAAGTAATCTACTAGCTAACATAGTGAACTAGAAGGGATCGTAAAATTTAATTAAAGAGAGGTAGATTGTTTATGTCTGAATAATGGGTGTGTCAATAGACAACAACAGACTTCTCAACAGTAAAGAGAGCCAATGACGAAATGATTATTTCAGGAAAAACTTCAATGTACCTTCAGTATTCTAAAATACTTGCTGCGCGGATTATATTAACCATATTCTATCATAACGATGGGAAAATGATTATAGCTATTTATAGTGCGAATGTATTGGTAAAGCTATGCTGACGAACAGTTTTTCTCAAGAACAACGCAACTGGTATCCATAAATAAAGATTCATCGAGTAATTTTTGAAGAATAAATTTGCGTTTCAAAGTTCTTTAATCATTAGGAATTTAATTATTTTCATAAATCATGCAAAAATCTCTGAAGTTTGCAGTGTGGAGACTGCTGCAGTAACAGTTTTGCACCGTCCGGGTAGGTGTGATACCGCACCGAGCGCAGTGACTCAGCAGCTAAAAAGGTCCGCCCTGGCCGAGGACCGTTAGAAAAACTAGCCTCGAGTTCAGTGTTGGCGCTGCAGTCGAGCGTGGTAAGAAAACAATAAAAATATTTGTCTCCTAAAAATTGCGAGAAACGAGTTAGCTGATAAAGTGAAAAATACTACAAAAAAAGAAATCCAAACCTATATTGTATATTTTTTCTGTAAATTAACGCGGAACTTCTAATAAGATATTGGTGCTATAACTAGCGGAACGTGTGACATAAGTGACATAATTTCAGTACGGAAATTACATAAAAACTAAATCTAAGGGGAAATTTATAGACATTTAGGGCCTCGACATATCGTCCGCTCTCACGTATGGACTGTTTTGGTTAGAAACGACACATTTTTTATGCTGCGAACAATATTGTGATGTTAACTCACTAGTACGCTTTAGTGTACACCAATAGTAATTTTGAATGGGTGAGATTAAAAGGCTGCGCTAATATAGATTAAAAACTGACAATCTGCCTTAGAAATTTATTTCACTCAATGTTACCTGCCAAAATTTGGTGAGTTACGTGAAACAAACGTAACGAAACTGCAAACTAGGAACCCGAGGCGAATGCTAAGAAATGGAACGCTTTCACTGTGTCTAGAATGAGCTAATATTTTGCTCCTCTCTTTCCGAGTCTGGTTGGAGGGCAAAAAAGATGAAGCCCCTTAGCGTAATACTTCATCAATTCCCTTCAGCTGCAATATTGCCTTTCTAATTCCTGGAACTGTGCCTAGACAAGCATCCTTAACAGAACTACGCCTTGATTCAAAATAAAGTAAAACGTTTTGTTCAGCATCAGCTCATTTTTCAGTATATCATGTTTATTCAAGCTCTGTATTCAAAGAACTGAAAGACATTTCGTCTACATTTGGTGGTGCGTTTCATTCTTCACGAAATCGTATTCGATGTTTGTTTATCTACCCGCCCGTTTCACTAAATTTTCTTACTACATATTACTACAATTTTTTAGTGCTGATTTAGTATCTACGAAACAATGATGACTCGCCTAATCTGAGATCGTAACTAAATGGCATTCAGAGCCGTATCAGCATGAATTTATTCTATTCAAAATTAGTGTTCTACTTCAAAAACAATGAAGAGCACTCTTTTTCAACAAGAATATTAATTCAGCTTTAATTTAATTTCGAGACGTTTCAAAAAACCAGATTTCCAGATCATACAAAAAAATTTTTAAAAAAGTTTAGTAGCAGACTGTTAAAAATTGTGAAGAACAGTCATAAGCTCTATTGTATTTTACCTATGTCACAGACTAATATACTCGTGTAATTCAGTTTCCTGTTTTGTGCAACAGCTTTTACGTACTTTCAGACGTCGTGCACAACACAGCTTATCTTACACAATTGTATGAATAATGTTTCAGTTCATTTAAAGGCGAACTCGTACGTCGACAGAAAGGCCAATTAGTTTCATTGATGTGTTTTCTTCTGAGAAATATTTACAAGACGCTCAGAGAAAGTAAGGATGATTGTTTCAATGCACGTGGTAATTTGCTTTCAAGAGAGACCATTATATCCCGTCCATTAAGATTCTCTCACAGCCGAACGTGCCATTCACAGCTAACAGAGCACGGCGGTATTAATACTAACCCCATTATGTTTGCTAAGGATATATGTATGCTTTAAGAGTATATGCGCTTGTTACGCGCTCTACGGGGAAAGTAGTTCATTACTTGTTCTTAACACGTTGACTCCGATTGCCTGATTGGTGTAAAACTTCACTTTGTACGCATAGTCACTAGAAGGATCTAAAAAAATTACAGAATCTAACCCAAGTGATACACATACGTACCACTTCGGAGTCAACATGTTAACTAATTAAAGTTGCATTTGTATACGAATAGAAAAAACAGTACAAATTTTTTTCAATTGAAAAAATTCTAAATCGTCAGATAAAAGACTAGATAAAATAAGATCTTCAAATACAAAATTTATAACGTCTGGTAGCATAGCGAAGATATTGAATGTGAGAAGCACCTTCAATGAATCTGTGCTGCAAAACACGGTATCTGGTATGGAGATATGTTAAAAAAACATGCAAGGAATTAAACATACGCCTTGTTTACGTAAAGCAATAATTTCATATTTTGATAAATTGTTTACATTACTGAGTAAGCGGAAGAATCTCAATCTTCACCATTTGGCGTAACTAAAAAGTCAAAACCTAGCAGAAAGTAAGTAAATCAAAAGGAAGCAAAGTGGCCATCTTCCCTAAGATAATCGTTCGAAAATGTTTCACTTTTTCCTTTAACTTTTAGAGGTGCAAAAGATTGCCTTGATATTACTATCTTTATATTAGACAAAACGATAGCAATAATACTGTACGGTTGAAACTAAGAGAATCTAAATAGCGGTTGATCCCAATCTTCTGTTACCTTCGTTGCCAAACTACTGTAGGGAAGCTTGTGCTTGTGACTAAAATTTGAATTTCCAACACTCACTCATTCATATATTCTCTTTCAAAAATATGATGAGCAAGTACCACTCAGACTGCATCATGAGGGTTATGTGCAGCTCCTACTAATGTTTTCCGCACGCACACAGCATTACTTGCTGAAAATGCCATTCTACAATACATTGAAATTGAAAGTCACTCATTTACTAGGGAATGTTAGAGGAAAGCTTTTGCATACTTCCAGCGATGTGTAATTGAAAGATCTTCTCTTGGCTCTGAGCTATATTAGAGAAGTGAACGTTTTTAAATAATACTTCATTTTTAGACCCGACTTATTCAAAGAACGGAACCTTGCTAACTGTAAGTGAATTCAACAAATTTCATAAAATTTTAATCCTATTCGTCCAACGATCTAAATTTGTCAACAGATATCCACATTAAAATGAAGAGATTGGTAAGTCCTACCTTTTGCATCCGTCATGAAAATCTGAATCATCGTTTTTGACCACATAAAAAAGTTATTCAAAAATACTGGCAATAACAACTTTCTTACTCGAGGCTCTGCGAGAGAATTTCTCCCTGCAACTGATGATGGAGAGGCGAAACTGACGGGTGCTTTGCTCAAGAAAGTGCGTACGGTTGTAAGTAACCACGCGCCTCATAACTCGTCAGCCACATGTCTAAATCTTCACGCGTGCGGTAGTGCGCGTCTTCGAAAATTGCGCTGTCATTACTGAATCAATTAAGACCTCAGAAAATAAAAATAATCCTAAAAAATAGAAAATCCTTTACGCCTTAAAAACACCAGACCTAGAAATTATCAATCATGCTGCCAAGTGCGTTTATGTAGCCAAGTCCCGTCTAAAGTTATTTATTGTTGACGCTACGCTCCATTAAAGTAATTCACTTCATAAATTATCATTACGACAAATATTCCGAGTTGCATATAAATTCCATCTGAATTCATGAATATTAATGTTGCAAGCTTTGTGCATTCTTTGTTTATCTTCGATTCCCAAAATTATGATAATTGAACAAAGGTTTCTGTTTCAACACTTTTTCTAAAAAATATGGCATATATAAATAGATCACCTAGTAAACCAAGTTTTAGAATTCATTGCCTATGAACAAGTAAGGAAATATTTAGTTCTATGATGGGTAACATAGCGCTTGTGAAACAAAAAAATTAATATCACTGCGACTATCAGATTGTTGCAGGACGGGCTCGGTCAATCGATAGTTAGATAAGTAGCAACCAAGGACTACTATAAACAGGACGTGCCCCGCCATATAGCTGACCACGCTAGCGGAGGCCATTGCATTCTTAGTGACAAAACATTTTCTATCGGACAAATTGATCAAAAATTACTTCTTTCAAGCAATAGAAGGGATAATAAGGTTTTACAGATAATTTTAAAAGGTTTAAAGCACTGTAATGCTTTGAAATACCAATTTTAACCGGACTTAACATGTATTATTGTATGAGCTTAGTGGCCACTTTATAGAAAGCCGAGTTGCTGCAGTTTTAAGCTTTACAAATTGATTATAGTTAAACCTTTTCCAATGCAAACAACCAAACATACAAACATTCACGCATATAAACAAACAGACATAGAAGCAAAAACCTACCAAACTGCAGCGATGAGTCAGCCAACCGGGCTTTCTTTACAGAGGTCTGAAAAAGGAGTGCATTCTTCTGCTGGTCTTTCTCTAGGTTGTGGAGTCCATTCAATAGAACATTTGCCAGACGATGGAACATCTTGGGACAGTCAATGTCAATTCCACTGAAATCATCAGACTAGGTCCTTTGTGCAGCGACTTCATCATGACACACAGCATGGAAGTGGCCTTGCAGTGTCGGTTGTTCTCGGCCATGCCACTCAGCACCCCACCAGAAAATTAAACAGTTGGGCAAATCTGTACTTCATCTACCAAGAGAAACACATTCTTCTGTTGCAGTGTTTGGACTTTGTCAAATGTTTCCCTCAGCATCTGGTCCTTGTCAATAGATGAAGTGATGTACTGCAGCTTGCGTTTGCATGGCAGCACCAAAAAGTCTCTGAGTTGTTCATAATTACACTTCGGGTATGATTGAAGAGCAAAACAATAATCATTCATGGAAAACTGCTTCTGTAATAAAAGTTCCAACTGACGTGTCAAAAATACCAACATTTTATCCTTCTCGGTGTCGACACAGGCTGATGTGTGAGCTTGAAGAAGATTGGCAACATTTTAGATCGTTTTGTCAAACGGGATGTCATAGTGCATTGCCAAGCGCACAGTTTCGCCAAACTGAGTATACGATCTCAAACCATTGTTGGGATGAAGTGTCTTGAACAGTGGTACTAATGCCGTTCTTGAACGCACTGAGCTTTAGTGGGGAACACAAAGTGGGCTTGTTTTCGACAATCACAGACAGGCTGCATTTACTGAAGTTGACGGTCATGAACAAACACACAAGCCTTTCTTTCGATCTTGAAATAATCAAGTTCTTTTACTGCTTCTGCAGGTTACGTTCAGGTTTGAAAGCATCAAATGAAGTAATCTTATCTTTCTGAAGAAAATACCTCAGTTGTTGGGCTTCAACTTTCGCCGGGCGAGGTGTGAGTTTTGGAGACGGCAGACATGAAGCAGGCACATTGAAGATACTGTGCGGCGCCTGTTCTCCTAATTGTAATTACCCCGACATTTCACAATCCCTCACGTATTCGGTATTTTTAATAGATATAATTAGCAATAAACTTTGTAAACAAACAGTATCCAATTAGAAATGCAGCAATGTGCCTCGAAACAAACAACAATGTCCGATTCAAACCGAGCGACAGACTACGACAATGTTCGCACTATGATAGATGGGGGATAACTGAACTCAGTGAACTGGCCTCCGCTACAGCAGTCAGCTACATGGCGGTACACGTCCTGTTTATAGTAGTCCTTGGTAGCAACCATTATCGCTCAGGTACGACTTTGGAATTGTTCACAATAAATGACATTTTTAAGAATTTGAGAAAGTGCTCATAATTATAATGCAACAATGCTTCCTTTTCGCTACCATGATGGTTTACTTTGAATTAAATTTTCCTAAGAATCATTCCTCCAGATTGGTGTCTTAGTTCCAAGTTTCATTGAGCCACAACAAATGCGGCGTCTTATCAGTCTCGTTTGTTTGATCAGCTGATGAGCGTCAGTGAATTTTGAGTGTAAATGTCACGAGGCCTATGTATACCTTTACGTTGGTGAATTGATTAATTAAGACGAAGTCATGGCCTCAAATCGATTCTGAGCAGAATTTTTCAAATGTTTTAGATGATAATAAATTTATTTTTCCTTTCACTGTGCAGTATATGTGCATATCATCGTATCGTAGAAGTATGTTATTAGTTGACATCACTGAAGAACAAATTGTGACATTCCAAAAATCACAAGACTGCTCTTAATATTTTTGCTTTTTGAAGGGTAAATAAAGAAAGTTACTCTTCCTTACTGTAAAACGTATTTGTAGTAGAGGGATTATTCATCCCAATTGTTAGAAATTCTTATAATGTTTCATTGAATTCTTCCAGACTGACGATTGTTTGGCATAAACTTCACCGCTGCATGTGACACTGATCAGTGAGCTTTGTAGTCAACAACAACAAAATTCACTAAAAAATTCAACACATTAAAGCGAATTTAGGAATAGATTAGGGGGATCAGAACACTGGGTTCGCAGCAGGACGTTCAATCGTTGTCGATAAGAACGGGATGTCGTGTGGTCACCGTTAGCAGCCCTAGGCCATGTGAGGACTTCACTTTCATCACGATGAGTTAGTGCCTTGTTAGACAGAGAGCCAGACCTTGTTGTCTTATTGTGTACATGATGTACATGCCACATACCGAAATTTGGCCTATAAGAAGTTATTAGAATATAATTCTCCAAAACCAATTTTATGTATATCAAGAGAAAACATAGACATGTGTCCTACATGAGTAACAAAACAGCGTTTCTCACATGGGATACATTCCAGTTTGTGTTAACCTTACAAAAACAAAGATACTTCATATTCTGTCAGTTTACGCCATTGAGTTTCCAGAGGGCATTCTAAGTTTGTGATGCCGTGCGCAGAGCACCACGAAGGCAATTCGGTTGAGCCATATGGCGAGCTCACCGTTACACTGAACCATTTCTCCAGTACAAATTACAATGACGTAAGTGCAATGAAAATAGAATGTTTTCAGGAGCCTAAACTTACAAACACTCTTCAACAAAATACGTTGCACTCATATTGATGACAGCTTAATACATACGTACACTGAATTTCAAAGGAAATATATGGTTTACGAAAAATATATACGGGTTAAACACGAAATTAATATTTTTAACAAATGACTTTTATGCAAACCAAGCCCTATGAAAAATATTTTAAAAGAATTCTGCAGATAATCTTCTTTTTCTTCGTATGACTCTTCAACGATTGTGTGTTTCATTACGTACTATTATGAGTTCTAGGTCACTTAAAATTAGTCTACTGTAATGAAAATGTATTCGGTGAATGAAAAAAATATGTAGAAGTAAAATCCTCATCCAAACATAAAATAGGATAGATAGCATGAAACTCTAAAAAACTGGAAAACGCAAACAAATGGAGCGCATGCGCTCTCTCTCTCTCTGCAGTTTTATACGTATCGATCTCGTGACAGTACACAAATGCGTATATTTTCTAATCCATTCACGATTCACGACATGTATACAAATACTGCGAGTGAATAAAATGCTTACTAGTATTATTGGTTTTGATTCTCATTCCTGCATAAAACAACAAAATCACATGATGGAAGACCAGGAAAATAGAGGACATTGGAACGTACTTGGAAGTGGCTAAACGTCAATCTAAGTGTGTCAGCAGCAGCAGTGAGGCGGAGAAAGTCTTTGCAATCTTGTCGGTTATGAAGCGGTAATTATTGTCGGCATTCAATAGCTTTTAATTTAAGAGTAAAATTATGATCCAGACAAACCATTTTCCTGGCAGTTTTCTGCCCAATTTAAAAGCTTTGTCACACAACATCATGAATGCCTCCATGTCACAAGGTCATAGCCTGCATATTTAAGTGTTTTTGATGAACCACGAATCAATTCGCGCCAAGTAAAAGGCATTGGAGGATATATGTTTCTAGGACACTTTTTCCGTTCTCTTCGAACTATGTTTGCACCAATCTGAAAGCGAGCCAGATGACGCTGCTTGTTTGATCAACCTTGGCCTCAAAGGCAAAGCCGGCAATCCCGTTAACCACAAGAAAAGTATTGATATATCCTGGATAACGTCAAATAGTTTGAAAATCTATTCAACTGACTAGAGCTCGTAATAATCCCTCTTGCATCTGCCGTTATTTGGTACAAGATTAAAAACACAATGAAGCTTTGACTTTGGAGTCACTAGAGAAGAACAAATATTTCAGGTTGGGGCGAGAATGGTCATGCAAAAAAGGATATTATTTTTTACAGGACATGTGTTATAACTCAACCTGAAAGTTTACAATATGTTGGTATCCGAAGCATATATAATGCAGTTGTCGTTTCATTTTATTTTACAACGACCATTCAGCTGACTTTACATGGCACAAACATTCCTTTCTGATTATGCCACACTCTAGTTCTTGTTGGAACCGACCTCGTTTTAAAACAAAACCGAACAGTACTATAGCAATGCGGCCTTTTAATGAATTCAGTTATCTAGATTTATGCCTTTCCAATCTTTTGGAACTTGGGCTAAAATATAATAACATAACTGGTTTTGTAGGTTTGCATAAATGTTCAAATCAAGGCTAGATCTTACAAGATACTACTGTATTACTCCTTGAGCAGGGTTTCATAGATACTTCTGTCTTCTAATATCTCAACTAAAGTAAAATAATACAGAGAAAACAATTGTTAATACTATTTATCTATGTATTAGTCTGGCTGAACTTTACGCCGTACGAGAAGTGCAGTGTTTGTATTTACTACACCATAGACCAGTGCTCTTCGAAGTCGCGCGACACAAATGGGTCGCGGGACTGTTCAAAGGAGGTCGCGAAATGTAGGATCATACTTCTCTTATTTATGTGATAATGTCATTTCAGAATAAAATACATCATTATTGACGATAAAATATTAATAAATATCGATAAATCAAGTGTTATTGTCATTTTAACATGAAACCCATACATAAAAAAAACACATAAACTTAATAAAAATGCTGAAACAGCGATGCTCATGAAGACTTACTCTTTTGCAGACCGTTAGAAGGACATACGGCAGGTGAAGCAACATTTCAAAAAGTAGATGACTTTTTTAAAGAAGTGAGATTGAATTGGGCTACCTGTATTGGGATGTGCACGGATGGTGCTGCAGCAATGACGGGGAAGAATGTTGGTTTCTACAATAAAGTCAGGTCTGTATGCAATGAAGGTATAACCTTCACTCATTGCATGATTCATCGGGAGATGCTAGAAACGAAAAAAAATTAATGAAGAATTGTGTGCAGTACTACAAGATTCAGTTAAAATAATCAATTACATCAAAACCCGTGCTCTTAATACTCGGCTCTTTACAAATTTGTGCCAAGAGATGGGTTCAGATTTTGAATCCTTGCTATGTACTTCACACTTACATTTGATGGCATTCAAGAGGTCGGACTTTAAAACGGCTGATCGATTTAAAAAATGAAGCCATGTTATTTTTATCAGGTAACGGCTCGGATTTTGTAAAACATTTTCAAAACGAAAATTGACATTCCAAACTTTGTTAATTATCAGTTATTCTTGACAAGCTTAATGACCTGTATATATCATTACAAGGCAAAAATACGAATGTTCGTGTATTAACTTCAAAAATTCAAGCTTTCCTGAAAAAAGTTAATGTATTTTTGATGAATGTAAAAAGTAACTCATGTAAGATGTTTCCATGTCTGGAAGAAATCATCATCACAGAAAACGAACTAGATTTTAAAATAATCAAATCAATTATAATTAAGCACTTAGTAAGCTTATGGAAAAATTTTAAGAAATATTTTCTTCAAGAATCAGACATGAGCGATTTGATTGGATCCAAAATCCATTTGATGCTGAAGTCGAAAAAGTGTGTCATCTCTCACTAAAGGCATAGCAAGAATTTGTAGAACTTTCTTTTGATTCTTCTCTAAAAACTGTTTGGTAAAATGAGTGTAAATTCGTTTTGGGTTGGCATCAAATTGGAATATCCAAACTTGTCACGACTTGCAATGGATCCTCTTCTACCTTTCGCTTGAACATATTTATGTGAAAGTGCTTTTTCGGTATTAACTAATCTCAAAACAAAACATCGATCGAGTCTAGGAAATATTTGAATTTGTACTTATACCAATGTTTACGAAAATAGAACCTAGATTTGACCTTCTGTGTAAGAAAATGCAGGCGCATCAATTCAATTCATTATATATAAGTGACATTATTTAATGCCACTAATAGTTTCTATTTATTTCTTGGGTCTACTGTATAAAATACCCACATTTTTAATGTGGGTATTTTATACAGTGAAGTATCACGAAAATAGTTTTAGTTTCTTTGCTTATTCAAGAATATTTCGAATTTAAAAAGAAAGTATTGAATTTCTAGAGACTCTAGGCATCCTAAGGATGCAGATTATATGTGACTCATGTGGCTCTAACATGAATATGATTAAAAATGGTCGTAATCGCACTAGATATATTTATAGGTGCAGCAACAAATCTTGTTTTCATTCCAAAAGCTTAATTGAGACTATTAATAGCCGACTTCCGAAGATAACGATTTCAAAATTTTATTCAAGCTGCTCATCTCTATTGCCTAAAGCTCTCGCATTATCAGGTGGTAATTTTATGCGATTATTTCAGAAAAAAAACATATATACTGTTGAAAGTTGTTTGTTTATCTCTTTAAGTGTTTGGTATTCAGGTGAGGAGAGATTGGGTGGTGAAGGAATGGTGTTTCAGATAGATGAAACCACTTGTTGCCGACAAAGGACTATACATGACTCCACTTCTGAGGCAAATTACATTAGAGTAACTAAACGGGTTGTTGGAATTATCCGGAGACGACAGGCGAGGTTAGAATATCGGTGCTGGAAGATCGAACGGAAAGTGTACACCATTTCATAATGGATAACATCTTACCTGGATCTATTATAAGCAGTGATGGATATCCATCCTACCCTGCAGCTATCAATGAAGTAGGTTGTTATCATATTGTAGTTAACCATAATCAGGGGCTCATTAATGAGGAAGATGTTTATACCAACTCTATTGAGTCTGTATAGGCCCATCTTAAAACTGAGATAAAAACATGATGGGGTGTTAAATATAAGCTCCAAGATTACATATTCGAATTTATGGTTTTCAAAAATTTATTGAGAAAAAAACAAGATCAAACATTAATCAGTTGATCCTTAAATTACTAAAGAGTTTTTATTCTCAATACGCTGAATGTACGCAATCGATTCTTATTTTTTTGAATACATGTTACTTTTTATGATTTTTTAATGTTTGTATTTTGTACAGTAGACCCGATTTCTTTATAGACATTAAAATTTTCGGGTATATTTATATTTTATTCTTTATTTTGCTAAAGTTGAAGGGGTCGTATAAAAATAAAATCTTTTAAAGGAGGTCCGGCGGATAAAAGTTGAAGAGCACTGCCATAGACGATTTAGTAAAATCACATACCCAGAATATAGACAATCTCTTAACAATCGCAATTCGATATATTCTCAAGTTATTATCTCTAAGTAACGTTAGTAACTTTGGACTTGCGTTTGAGGTCACGAAGTTTGTCGACATTGTTTTAGCAGGTAATTCGAGGCAACTGATGACGACTCCAGTAACGAATTTTATCATTTTTCCTGTAGAACTGGAATTGTTCATTGGTGATTTAAGAAGCGTATGAAGAAAATGTAATAAATATTTTGATCGTTGCGAGCTTTAGTTCTTTTTCAATGAAAAAATTTTCGATGGAACAACTGAAATTTAGTAAAATATTCAAGATAAATATAAAGTTACTATCTATTTAAAAACTCAACTAAATAATTCATGCTTACAATTTCCAGCAGTTAATTCCAGCAGGGAAGGTTAATGCTTACAGCGTTAGAGTCTGAATGCAAAATTTATTGATATTAATGTTCCATTGAATAAAGCTTTACAGTTCTGTCAAAAGACGTGGGTTTAATCTAGAGAACGCTTTACTTTCAGGTCACGTAGCATACACTCCGAAGATAAAGTGCCTTCTAAAATTAGGGAACAAATATTAAAACTTCTAAATCTTTAAAAAATGGGAATAAATTTTTTAAAATGTTCACTGAGTGTAGACATACATTACTTGAACTATTTCTCCTCCTAAAATCTCAAAAAATCCTGCTTTCTTAGAAGCGCTGCAGTATTTGAAAACAAAGGTCGCAGTACCAAATATAAAAAACTATCTGCGACGCATTTTATAATGATGTTTGGGTAAAGATGTTAATTTGTTTCTCAATTTGGATGCTCAAAAAGTAATACAATGCTAAGTAACTATGGTAGTATTATTTTGGCAGCCAGAAAATTTAAGAAATAGTTCAAGTAATGTATGTCTACACTGAGGGAAAATTTAAAAAAAATATTCACATATTTTCAACATTTGGAAGTTTTTATGTTTATTCCTTAATTTTGGACTGCACTGTATCTTACTTATTTTATTTTTGGTTCTCTTTAATATTCGACGTCTTTTGACCAATATTTTGTGTTAGTAATAAGTATACAACCTTTCTTTCAGCAAACATTGTTCTCTACATCCTTGGGTAAATGTATAAGTGAGCTAGAACCGTGGTCAGAGATGTAAGGAACGGGATGAAACGTGCCTGTAGAACATAATTTTCTTGATTACAATTTTAATTGATCGAAAAGACACGAGAGCAGCTTTTAGAAATCCTTTTGTCGCTGCCACGTGCCAAGCTCAAGACCAGCACCAACACTACTGCGAGAATTAAGTTTCTGCAGGATTGGTAATACATCGAGAGCTGTTTTCTCGAAGTCATGTTTAAAAAACGATTTATTTACAAACTTACCTTTTAGAAATAATGAAAATGAATGTAATAAATTCTCATACACATGTAATGATTTTGTGTATTGAAAGTTGTGAGTACGTAAAATGTTTTTATTTCTTTTATTGCCAAAAAAATTTGTTTCCTTGTTCTTTACCAAGATTTATCTTCACCATTTCATTGTTTTTGTTTAAGCTTGGCAAAGGCTCAAAATAGTCAAATAATACGTTCGAAAATTTTGTTTGTGTTCCATTTCCAACTGTTTGAATTTAATTGTGCATTAAACATCACAAAAAATTTATAATATTTTAAAAATTGTAAGATTAAATACAAGTTCGAAAATAGAAACAACGCAATTCGTTGATATTGTACTATGACCACACCACTCTTTATAAGAATTACCTTTTCGAACACGTTAGGTTAATCTCAGCAGCTTATAAATCACTGCGTGCGTTGTTGCAATTCCTAACTCAACTTTGGTTTATTCAATATACTTCCTTTTTACTATTTGTTAATGCTTCTACTCAGTGGTATTTAAGTGGAAGCTATAGAAGCCAGTTGACTGCACTTGAAAGCTGGCAAATCAGGTCGAAGTCAATAGAATGAGAATTTATTCTCTGGAGAACCAGTTTTCTTTAATATTACTAGCTTTCTCTCTTGTTATAGACAGCCAGAAGCTCAAAAACGCTGACATTCAAATATCTTCTTAACATGTGGCAAATTGAGCTCACTACATACTGTTAGCCGACTTGAAGTATGTGAAAATATTTCTGCGCCGTGTAGCTGTTTTTCGTATGAAATAAACAAATAAACACCCCCAATAAATAATCAAATAGATCTTTAGTGAGAATAGTTCAAGTTCATTATTCATAACTACACAATACTTACGACTTGCTCTGCTCAGCTATTATTTGAATACTCACCAAAATCTCATCATGACTTGCATACTATAACAGCACAATAAATTCTACACTTGGAACAAAAAGCCTGGTGTTGAAAATGTCTCGCTTTTTGTCTATGAAGTCTTTATTTTATGACTGAACGCCTGAAAACATCTACACCTCACTAAAGTGTCAAAAATACTAGGAATCGATTCACAGTGATCACAAGCTTTCTTCAAAATGAGCTTTACAGAAACTGAAGTTGCTGCTACAGTAGGTCCGTACGCTTGGTCGAGTACTGTTCATAAGCCACCAGTTTGTGCCACCTTAGATGAGGAGTCTTCAACGGGGACTGGCGGATCTCAGCCAGTCTCCACAGACCGGCCTGTGCTTGCAGCTCTCTCCGCTGCAGGACCAGATGCTCCTCCTCTCTTACTGCCAGCGATCTCATATCATCGAGTCACTGACGTGAGTATTTAGTTCACTCTGTTGGTGAAAAAGTATAGAAAGCTTGTCAAGGAGACTGAATCTATTTCGAGTAAGAATATCATTTGTCAGAGCTATGCCAAAAAGAATGAGTACCATGTGTCTAGTAAGCACTTGAAACTCGTGACACAGATGTGATTATTTAAATTCCACAAACCGCGCTAATCCAAAATCTTCCGTTACAAAATTTCTCTCGTGAAGTGTGGACTGATGATAAGCTTTTCAGAGCTCAGTAGATTTCTTTTACACGGTTTCAGCTTCTTTAAAGTGGGACCTAACAAGCAAATGCTGACTTCTTCAAGGTAATCCAACTTTTTTTTGCGACTGCTAGGAGCTTAAAGTTATACATAACAACTTTTTAAACGTGTATTTGTGTTCATTTTGCTACAGTTTAACGCATTTATATTGTACTTTCAACAATTTTAGAATCAATGTTCATCCGTTCTTTAAAAAATCATGTCGTTGATCATGTCAATTGTTCTAAACAACATCCAATCAAAGAATAGATTATAATTGTTTAAGCATGACAAGTACATTGGCCGTTATGTAGCTTTTATAAATAGATGCAAGAGAACTACTTTTTTACAATTGGGTGTTTTGTATGTACACCTTAAAACGCACACCTGGCGTAATGTATTCATTTTATAGCCAAACATTTCCCAATTGAACGCTATTTCCCGTTTTCATCATATTCGCATTCAAAGCTCACTCTAACTTTCATTTATGATGTAAATTACTGACATAATATGATCGATTTCTGGGTGAACTCCAAAGGATATAGCCTTACGAAATGTAAATTGTAGTGTGATAAGATATTTTAAGTAATTTACGAGTAATGGGAATGCGTTTACTAGTTGATAGGTCTACTAGAATACGTGTTTATTGGTAAGGCTTTACAAATCAATGGAGTTACTAGTAATGAGTTCACTAATGAGTTATAACTGACAGCACCCCCGTGATGGAAGGAACTTCTTTACCAGTGTCCTGTTTTTTATCTCCGACAGATCCTTGGGAACTACACAGAGCCATGGTATCCATTGCGAAGAAATCTTATCATAGAGACGAAATTGAGCCAGCACATATATTGGCCATTATCGAACCGTTGTTTTATATTCTATCGAAAATTTTTAATAAATGTATAGCAAGTGGAGTTTACCCTTGGGTGTTTAAATGTGCGAGAGTTTCCCTGTTTTTAAATCGGGTGACTCCTCCTGTGCATCCAATTATAGACCAACTTCTACTTTATACATTTTTAACAAATTGTTTGTAAAAAATAGTCCATAAAAGGTTATGGGGGTTTTCTAGAGAATCATTCTGTAATATCATCCTCTCAGTTTAGATTCCGAGCAAAATCAAGCACTATTTTCGCAATATTTTATCTAGTTGTCAGCATATTACCTGCCTTTCTTCATTAAACTTACATCATTTATTTTTTTTAGATCTAAAGAAAGTGTTTAATACGGTGAACAAGAATATATTACTGTCGAAATTGAATTTTTATGGTATTATAGGACGTGTAAATAAGCGGATTAACAGTTATCTTTCACACAGATACCAGTATGTAATCTGCAATTCAGCCCAATCCAAAGCTTTACCGGTAAGAGTTGGTGTTCCACAGGGTCCATTCTGAAATTGTGACAAGAATCTGAGCTGCAGTGCAGTTGCTGGAGTCCAGGCTGGTGGGCTGAGTGTCACTACACTTGCCAGAAGCCTATTTGGAGCCTTTTTGGAGGGCTCCAGTTCTACCAACCAACCAACCAGGGTTCATTGCTAGGCCCGCTTCTTTTCAGCTTTTTTATCAATAATATTGCTGTTATGAGATCAGATGAAGTCATTCTCTTCGCGGACGATACTGTTTTTTATGTAAACTCTTCCTCGCTTTCAGACGCTGTCGGTAAAATAAACAATTTAATTATGAATCTTAGCCGGTGGCTTATTACAAACTAACGGTGCACGGTGAAAAGACTAAATAAATGTTATTTTCTTTCAGGCCTCGACCTCTACTTCTACCTAATATTACTTTTAATGGTAAAAAACGTGACTGGGTAAAATCTTTTAAGTATCGGGAGTCATATTAGATGATAAATTGACGTTTACAGAGCAAGTAACTGCGATTTCTAATAAACTCAATAAGTGCTGTGGACTTATTTATTCACTTTCTAGATTCTTACCGCAAGATGCTCTGAAAATATTGTACTATTCTCTTACCTACAATTATTTAATCAATGCTTTCGTATTTTGAGGAGGTACACCTACGGTACACACAAATAAAGTAAAAATAATCTTAAATAAGATCATTCGAATGATCTCAAGAAAGAGGCTTGATTATAACAACGTAACGTCTCACATAGATATTTATAAAGACTTGAAAATTCTACCATTTAAGTTTGTGTACCATTATTTTCTTATTAAATTCATTCATTCGTCTCAATGTTCCCCATCTAATATATTTGAACGATATTTTGCACCATATTTAGGTATGCACACTTACAACACTCGTCATAAAGTGTTTAATTGCCGCCAGTGAGACTAGATATAGAGAAGCAATTCACAGTGTTCCAAGCAATGCATGTTTTTAATTCCCTTCATGGTGAACTAGAAGAAAAGGTGAGTGAACAGCTATTTCGTTCCAGATACAAAGATTATGTAATGTGTAAACTATAGTAGTATAAGTTAAGTATCTTGTGCTTTTGTCCTATGTACTTGAATAGAATTAGGTTTTAAATTTTTATGCTTATAAATGTTGCGCTCTTTTGTTTTTATGAAGGTTTTACCTTAAGGTATTATTTACAGTGTATTGTTAGATCAATTATTTTCTTTTACCACATTAAGTGCGGTTGCCTAGCCGGTTCAAATCTTTACTTTGTACATACAGTCACTAAAAAGCTTTGAAAAAATTACAGAACCTAACCTGAGTGACCCACCGGTGGGTCACTTCACACTTAACGTGTTAACACGTTGGCTCCGAAGTGGTACGTATGTGTACCACTGAGGTTAGGTTCTGTAATTTTTTCAGATCCTTTTAGTGACTATGCGTACAAAGTGAAGATTTACATCAGTCAGGCAGTCGGAGGCAACGTGTTAAAGCATTGTGTTTTGTGTGTTCTCAAATTTCTTACGCAATCATCATGTAGGGGAAGAAAACTGTGGATGCCGACCAATAGAGATGAAATCACAGTGAGATGTTTATCAACTTTTTCTAGATTTTACTTTTGACAGTTGCATTTTTTGAATAGTTTGTTTTTTCGATTACCATTATGAGCATATATGTGTACCTTTAGTTTGTGTACAATTTTATTTTGGAAAATTTTTAATCCAATTTAAAGGAAGTGCCTGTTAAGCCTTTGGCTTTCAATAGGTATAATAGCAGAGATACGACGCTATTTTATATGTAATGGTACTAACTGCATTGTAATATACCATTTATCTTTCCTGCAATAAACTAAATTAAACTAAACACTAGTTATAGGTTTACTACTTATTGGGTTTACTAGTAGTTAGATTTACTAGTTGTTAAATTTACTAGTTAATGGGTTTAGTAGTTAACGACTTATTAGTTAAGGGCTTGTTAGTTAATGGATTTACTAGTTAATTGGGCTCAATAGTTAATGGGATTACTAATTAATGGGTTTACTAGTTAAAGTAGTTTATCCGTAACGTTAAATTGAAAATCGATATATCTACTGTGCTCATGCAATAAAATTCATACGTGCATTTAATTTCTATAATTTGTATCTTCTGTTATTTTTAAGAAATTGTCTGAAATTTGATTTTGAGTTGTTTCGAGTTTGTGATAGAAAACTTTACAAAAACACTGGTAAAAACTCGAGTCACTCGTTTCAGTCCTCTTTGCCTGTGGCTCATCCAACCTGCTTGAAAGTTTTCTCTCAGGGCTGTCATCATGTGAAGACGATCTGAGGGAACAAGAAGTAAACGAGGGCCATAGCACGAGCTCCGCAGGAACTCGTTTTGCCGGTTCACAGTAGATGAAGATGTTCAGTACAGCGAGTGTCGGGCAGGGGAAATTATGTAGCTTTCATAACACGGTCCCTTGGGTGGAATTCCATCCTCGGGAGCACTGTTGATTAGATCGAAAAATGGTCAATTAGGCCGACAAATTAAACTTATTTTCTTCTGTTTCTTTTGCAGTTTGTGCAATTTTGTAAGACTTGTACGAAAGTAAAGGCCTTGAAAATTACGAAAATTAGTTTCTCACATATTTAGAGCTCTTTATCAAGTAATAAACATACATACTTCTTATCATTGAAAAAATTTGTGATTAGGTATGTATGTTGGAAACAATGAAGACAAAAATGGGTTCAGCGCAACAAATGATCGTTAAAAGTGGACGGGACGCTAGAAAACGAATATTCTTGAAATTGGCGCTGTAAAAATTGCATCTTTGGTCAAGATTGAAGCTGTCGGTGAGTGGTGTTCAAGCACCTAGCATGTATCGTAGAATGTGGCTTGTGATATTTGTTTTTTCAATCTTAGGTCAGCACTCAAAAGCCATTCTCAGACATAAAGAGTAAAGTTAAGACATCATACATATGTGTACAGTATAGTTGTTCTGTTGCTGCTCCACACTACTTTCTTAAGCTCATATTTCAGGAATATCTTATGTTTCATGAAATAAAACTTAACGTAAACAATTAAGGATTATATTAGTTGAATATGCTGAACTTAGACACAATACACTCTTCATTTCATTGTATCAGCCCTTAGAAATACATTCATGAAATGGCGATAGTTATACATGAGTGTGTACAATCTTAAATTAAATATAAACGTTTCTTGCGTGAGATGGGCACTTAGGGATCAGATTTATAATGTTAAATAATTGATCGCTAATAATCTTTTTTGGGTAGCGGTCATTTGTACAAATGAAGTAATAATTCCCTTTATAAATCTTGCATGTATTTACTAACAATTAGTACTTATAATTGTGCATAATCGTTACGCCACTCAGAGTTGCATTCATGTAAAACAACGAGGGTTTAACAACAGAACTAGAAATCATTAATGTTGAATATAAAATTTTGTAAAGACATATCGTTCTATATTTTATGTGTGAAATAACATAACTAGCCTCCATTTTTATAAAATGAGTAGTAAATGCTAGTATTCAGAGGCAGAGAAACACATATTCGTACATGTTAAAATTCTGTATTTACTAAATTTTTGTTGAACAAAAATGTTGTATACCGATACCATATTTGCACACACACGCATAAACTAAGAATATCCAAAAAACGAATAAATTATGGTAAACTAGAAGATTCCCGTGGAAATTCCACGATTTAGATTTGATTAATTTGTAATTATTATAAAGATAAACGTATTAAAGATTTAGAACGAATTATTGGGTTTTAAATGAATACTTTTCATAAATATTTATACAGAACTTCCAGTCTGTATCTTATCTACCGATAACATGGCCCAGATACTGCCCGTTGAAATTCCTTGATTTAAAAGTGATAAAATAATGGATCTATGAAATATAAATATTTTTCAGTTTGGTATCAGAATCTGACTATTTTTCATGAATATATATAGAACTTTCATTCTGTATCTTATATACCGATAACATGGCCGCGTAGGAGAAGAAATCTAATAACAGAAAAAAGAAGTATATTTTAGTGATCCAGCGCCTTTGGTATCCACAAAACAAAGCTTAGAATACATGCATACCCGTTCTCATTTTAGTTCAATAATTTTTCTTCAGTAATAGATAGGAAGTAATGGGACGAGCACACACCATCAGAATAAATATGCACTTGTATTAATTCCATAGACGTGGTACCATCAGAATCTAGTTTACATATATAATGACCATGTATCTCCATCTCTCTCTATCTGTGTGTCCGTCCCATTACTTCCTATCTATTACTGAAGAAAAATTATTGAACTAAAATCAGAACTGGTAAGTATGTATTCTAGGCATTGTATTGTGGATACCAAAGGCCCCGAATTACTATAGAATACTTCATTTTTCCGTTATCAGCTTTCTTCTCTTACACGGCCATGTTATCGGTATTTAAGATACAGAATGGAAGTTCTGTATGTATATATATATATATATATGTATATATATATATATATATATATATATATATATATATATATATATATATATATATATATATATATGAAAAGTATTCATTTAAAACCCAATAATTAGTCGTAAACCTTCAATACATTAATCTATGTAATAATTACAAATTAGTCAAATCTAAATCGTGAAATTTGAACGGGAACTGTCTAGTATGATTTTGATTTAATACTTCGTAGCATAATTATTATTCAGTTCGACTTCAAGGAATATTTTTCTGTAATTTTTAATCAATGATTTACGCGTTTCTTTAAGAATTTCGCCCCATTCCTCGTTACAAATTTTCTTCAAATCTGAAATGCAGTTCGAGCTCTAGAATGAATTTAAATTTTCAAATAACGCCACAAATATTCAATGGGATTCAAACCTGCAGACTGGTTTGGTCATTCTAGTCATCTTACATTGTGATTTACAATCCATTTTTTGGCAGACTTCTCCGTGTGCTTAGGGTTGTTATCCTAGTTTAAAACCCACTCTTAATTGAATTTGCGCTCTTCTATGGAATCACGTAAATTATTGTTCAGTATAATTTGGTGCATCTCTGCTTTCATTTCATTTCAAAATTTTCTAGAACAACATGACTTCAGTTGATTGCTATGAAGTTCCTTGCTGGTACACGAGTGTAACACTAGTTACACTACGTGTTACACACGAGTGTAACACTAGTTACACGTAGTGTAACACTAGTTACACTACGTGTTACACACGAGTGTAACACTAGTTCCTCCGGCTAATAAATCTTCTCGCTACTCGTTTCTGATGATCTTAGCATCATTTTTGATTCTTCGTTTGAATTTTCTTAAGGATATAGGGGAAATATTGCGTTGATGCGCCAGATCTTATTTTGTTTTCAACAGTTCCTGATATCTTGTATCCTTGAATAAATGGTGCAATAGTAAAAAATTAAATACGAAGATTCTCTATTTTCTTGTAACTATTACAAGCTTGCCACTATTCAATAATGGTTTTCACAAATTTTGCGAGTTCTTCACCTTTCACCATTATCACAACACTACTGTATGATTTCTTAGTGTTGAATGAACCAACTAGAATTTTGACATCTCAAGGTGACTACTGAAAACAATTATTGGAACAAACGAGAAAGTTTTATTAACAAAAACGTTATTCAAATAGCATTTCGTGTCATCCAAAATCAGAAATTTGTTCAGTATGAATACTTTTTACACCACTAAATACAATTGTATATAAATTTATTATTTACTATAATTTATTCGTTTCTTCTATATATTCTTAGTTTATGTACGTGTGTGCCAATATAACATCGGTATATCCCATGTTTGTTCATCGGAAATTCAATAAATAAAGAATTTAACAAGTACAAATATTTGATTTTCCGCACTATGTAGTTCTGCGTCCGAATTATGAAGCTGCTACTCATTGATTTTAGGATTGTAGAAATTGTTCAGGTGTTTGGGTCAATGTCTTAGAATTCTTTGAAAATTTGTGTAACCATCATCATCAGGGATCATCATCATCATCATCATCATCATCAGGGATCATCGTCATCATCATCAGGGATCATCATCATCATCATCAGGGATCATCATCATCATCAGGGATCATCATCATCATCATCATCATCATCATCATCATCAGGGATCATCGTCATCATCATCAGGGATCATCATCACCATCATCATCAGGGATCATCATCATCATCATCAGGGATCATCATCATCATCATCATCAGGGATCATCATCATCATCATCATCATCATCATCAGGGATCATCATCATCATCATCATCAGGGATCATCATCATCATCATCATCATCAGGGATCGTCAACGAGAAAAATGGCCTAAATTTTGCAAATTTCATTTCATGTGTTCACAGGATATATGTAGGAGCTTTCGTAGTTTAATGGATCCGATTGCTGGTTAATTATTAACAAATTTTGCACTTTTTGTTTCTATTTTTACTTTTATTCCTACTCTATCTATGAGCTGCGTCCAAACTTTGAAGCTGATCATGGATTTTAGAATTCTAGATTTTTTCAAAAAATGCAGAGGCCTTACCAAAAAGGGTCTTACAAAATTGTTTACGTTTTTTAGTCAATGTCTCAAAATTCTTTGAAATTTTGTATAGCACTCCAATGAGATTGTCTACAAGAAAAAATGACCAAAATGCTGCAAATTTCATTTCATATTATGTCCTTAGGATATAAAAACCTGACTAGTATGATGCATCCGATTGCTGGATAATTATTAGCCAATTTTGCACTATTTCAGTGTATCGTTCTATTCCTACTCCATTTATGTTCCGGTTTTGAACTATGACGCTAATCGTAGATTTTAGTTGGTTGTAAAAAGCATCTTTTTTCCGTTATTCGTTCATTCGCAAGGTTATACCTGAACCTCATGAATCAATAAACGCCATCTTCTAGGAGCGACACATCAACTGGATCGGTTGGCAGCAAAATGGATAACCATTGCAATAACGTATACTGCACCATTTAATACAAAAATTTATACTGCAACATTTACTACAATTTATACTGCAAAATTCTCTATAAAAATTTTTACTGCAACATTTACTAAATAAATTTATACTGCAACGATGTCCATTGCATAATTACCTGCCACAGTGCCTGCTGTAACATTTAGTGCCACAATGTTGGCAAATTAGGGAAGAAATTGCGCAAGTTTTCAAACATTAACATCGAAATTTAGGAAATATTCACTGGCCAGTAGTGGGCTGGGGACGTTATTTGATGTTGAATAATAATTGACCTATTGTATATTAATAATTCTTGAACTATGATTTATGACATTCTGATATCATTTTATGAATTATAAAAGTTTACTGATGAATTTTATTCACTTTCATGTGTATGAATAGTATCAATTGTTTAACAATGTTGAGTGTTTTATTGCACAACAAAAACAATTTTTAATAATGTATAGTCATTTCTTCTACTAGCAGAGTAGCTCCTAGCATATGATTGTAATAATTCCCACAAACTCTTGAATTCCCTCGAGAGCTAAACAACTCTCCTTTCTGGTGGCATTCCTTCCTGTAACCACAGACCTCTTTCGATTTGTATTTTTCTCAAGTCTAAATTCCATCCTGTGATTACGAATGAAAGTTGAGCGGATTACTGAGACTGAGGCAGGCTGTAAATATAAAGTTGGGCTATTTTCTCATTATTTCGCTTCCAGCAGCCCCTTTACCTGCAGCCCATCTTCAGAACAGGATCAGGCGGCTTAAGGCGAGGCAACATTCGAATCTCAGGTCAGGATTGTGCGCAAGAAGTTCAGCAGATGAGCAACTTTCACGTCACAAAACCTAGCTCCGACCCACCCTTCTCAATGCAGCGATCTGTGCTCGAAAAATTCGTATTTTCCACGATAATCATCATAAAGGAACTCTAAACTCAACGCTCCACAAGTGCAACTAAAATTTCCGTGTCTCAGTTGGACGACTACATCAGAGTCAGCACTAAAAAATGTAACTCAAGCATCATAAAGTTTCGAAAAATTTAAATAAAAAATTGCTTGCAAGAGCTTGGCAATTCACAACGCCGACATCCTCCAACAAAAAGAACTTGTATGAGAACTGCAGAAAACAAAGCTTAAGAACTAGACCCACGGCAGACTCCTGCAACAACGGCTGTTCAATCCTCAGTGCTTTCACCATGCACACAACTGAGATGCCCATTTTTAACAAGGTGTACGGAGGAAAGCAAATGTATCTATAATCAATTTCAATTTTATAATAAGAAACTGTTGTATCAAACTAAGCAAAAAATTCTGATTCAGTTCGACATGAAGTAAATTTTTAACACAGTAAACTCCAAAGCTGAAATTTTAACTTGTAGCTATCACAACTGAACGATTCATTTATTGTCAAGTTTTGTTCAACGACGATAGAAAAGTGAATTTGAGGATTATTTCTATTTTATTTAGCTGAAAGAAGATGAAGTTCTCATTAGTCGGAAAGTTTTGATAAAATTCACGAATAATTTTGATGAATTGTTTTTCAAAATTATTAAATATATGTTCAGAGCATTATTAAACAGCAAAGCTCCACCATATTTCCCTTCTAAGTCATCAAAATAGCTTTATAAGCAAAGCTTCATTCAGAGGTAACAAGATAAAGTGTAGCATCTGGCCGATAGTATTATACTTGCATCACCAAGGACGCGTTCACCGGCACTTAAGAAATACTTCAAGTTCGAACACGCTGTAAAGTAACTCAACGTACAAGTTGGTTTCAGTTATAATACAATGAGATACTCGGCTTACAGTGGTACGTATCGTTACGATTTACAGTCACAATTAATCCTTTAGCGACCAAGTGGACTATTCGGTCGCCTTTCACGGTCTTTGGGAGAATTGTTCTAATAATTAAACAGTGAGCAATATGAGGTTGCTACTAGGTTTGAACGCTTCGGCATGTTACAGCGTCGTTCTTTTGGCTGCCTGGCTCTCAGCGTGCTTCATTGCATCAGTGTACAGATGGTCTTTGTGAGCTTAAATGTAGAAACTAGAAAAACAAATGTGTCGCTGAAGGGTTAAGCATACACTGCTCCATTTCAATTCTTCCATATAACCCTAGCTGCGTTAGTGATACTATTGTGAACTGTAATTTCCAGATAGTATTACAGTTTAAGGTTCCCTTTAAGATTTTTATCAACTTATATTCGAAAATAATTAGAGGCATTATTCATACTGGAAGGACAGGCTGGAGGGATATGAAGTTTTTATTTTAAAAAATCGCATCTCAAGAAAGAATGTTTTAAATTAGCATTAGTTTAAAAAAATTAATTCATTCTCTAAAAAAGATCCAATTACATTCAACGATATTTTAGCAAAATTTCAATAATGGCAGATACTTTAGTATTCATCTATTCAAAAATTGATTTTTGAATTTCTAGATAAGGCTTCATGCCATCAGTGAAAGTCCACCGAATCTTATAGCTCTAATGGCAATCGGATGCTTTCACTCTTTTCGATTTAGTTTTCAATAAAACCGATTTGTTGGTTCGGTAAAGTTTCTTCTTAACAATCAGCCAGTTTGATCAAAAGTGGGATAACTATTCGAATGAACACTTTTTCATTTCAATCCGTCTAAAGATGAAATTATTGTGAAATTAACGTTAAATCAGTTGAAGAATGAAATATTTTACTAGATTAATTAAAAAATAAAATGATCAGTAAATTATTTGAGGGGGTAATTTTTTCTCACTACATATCGGCACTACATAGCTTCTCGAATATAAGTATCCTAGATATCCCCGGAGGTGCACAAAATCTTCAAGATAAGCTAAATCCTCTTTAGCGCAAGATTTTAACGTACAGTGTAACAAGATATATTTTTGTGAGGTCAAAGTGCTTGCTAATTCCGGCAATTGTTTTTTTTTCTTACTGAGTAGCTTGTCGAACACAAACTTGCAGTCAGGTAGTATCTTTTAAATACGGGTATACTTCGCAATAAATCGACTCCAATCTAAAGGTATAAAAGTACGAGTTCTCAAAACTTTTGAAAACTGCCGCAGAAACTTCTAATTTCATCGGAAAAATGAAAACGCAATCGAAAGTTTAATAGGGAATAACGTTTGGTAAACTTGTAACGCCTACTTGTCAACAGAACAGTTCACTGACGAATTACTTCGTCACAATATTGAAGACTTGCTCAAGGTGACTGGAAAATTTTCACCTTAGTGTGCCAAGTCACGGCGTCGATCTCGGCTACTAACATTTTTCAGTATTTTTTTCGTAAATTTTTCTAAGGTTTAACGTTTTTCTTGATTTGAAAACTACGATGCAAAATTCAACACATTTTCTGCAAAATGACCCACCGGTGGTCCCCTCAAGTTAGGTTCTCTGAATCTTTTCACAGCCTTCTAGTGACTATGTGTACAAAATAAAGATTTGCACCGGTCAGACAATTGCAGGAAACGTGTTAATTTGAGTTATTAACTATTGCAAAGAATGTTTGCAGGGAGTATAACGTCTGATTTGGAAATTATTGAGGTGTGGTGAGGCCCGAGTCTTGATCAGGATGGCGCGCAAAAAATTCTACAGGTGTGCTGCTTCCACGTCAGAAATATCAGTTAAGCTTATAAAGTTTTACGAATACGTAGCAATAAAAATGTTAGCATTTGTTGAAAAATTAATTTTAACACGTTGCCTCCGATTGCCTGGTCGGTGTAAATCTTCACTTTGTACATATTATTACTAGAAGGCACTATAAAATTTACAGAACCTAACCTACGTGGCCCACATACGTACGAATTCGAAATCAACGTGTTAATAATTCTACGAAATTATCGGTAAACGGGTATGAGATCAACAACTATGATTTCAAAATCAAACTGGCAAATACCTTTGAGCTTCCTAACCTGAAATCGCTATCAAAACGCAATGGACTTACAGCTGATTGATCAGATTAAAAAATAACCTCATCTAATGCGTCAGTTGTTTTTTGCCCATGGGCTTAGGTTTAACCCTCATTTGAGTACAGGACTAGCACTATTTGAATTTTCGTCGAATACAGCAGTAATTGAGTAGTCTATAATTTAATTTACCCCAAACGTTCGTCTGTATCCAAAACTCCCTTTGTTTCAAAGATACATACTACTTACCTGCGTCAAATACTTGCCGTTGTCGACAAATGTATAACTCAGGCTGAACAAAGTTATACGATTATAGTTTGCAATTCAACCGATGAGAAAATGTTAATTTCTTGTCCAAGCATTTTCTTTGTTCTGCATGGTGAAACCTCTTACGAGGCTCGTATATGGATTTTGTACATGAAATTGCAACGACATATGCTTTATAGAAGAAAATGAAGTACAAAACCACAATACGATAGCAAAAATTTCAACTTAATGCGAGCTTCGTAAATCCGCCCGTAAGAAATTTCTCGAGGTAAAATAATGACGTTTACAATTAATGAAAAGGATGTTAATAAACGACATTCAAACTTTATATCATCTAATATTTTATGAATAGTTTAACCATCACTGTACATAAGAAAGGCATAACCATTATTTAACAAAAAAATGTGTAGATGTAGCATTTCACTCTCTAACAAGATAAATCCTCTACAATCACCAGTACTTAACAGCTTCCAGACTCGCAAGAAAAGAATTAAGTACAACAACATACAAATGCTGTCGAGCAGAAAGAATGACTGCTGATCTACAGCAAACCGGTGCTTGGCATGATATCTTAACGCTGTCAAGCAACCTTCCAGAACTGGGTCAAATTGAAGGGTGGACAGCACTAGTGGACTACTTGCATTTTTTCCCACGGGAAAAAATGCAAGTAGTCCACTAGTGCTGTCCACCCTTCAATTGTGTTAAGCGCATCGAAAGGACACGCTGCACCGTAGGTCAATAAAACCTAATCTATTTTAAAAGTAAACGAAAAAACGGATTCTGCCCGCGTACACAGGCCTGCATTCTTGATCAATTAGGACTTCATTGCGTTAACGTCCAAGTAATACATTCGATGATCTCACTCGGGCTAGAAAAGCACCACAAAATAGGCACTGCAGAGTATAGGTAAGCTGACTATACAGGTAGTCATGCGAATGCCCAAGAATTCATGAACAGTAAACCGAAGTAAAAATACACAGCAGTCAGACTAAATAAATAAAAACGCCCGCGAGGAGGGAGAATACAGCGTAATTACATGTACCACCAACCCACTTACCATTTCAGAAGAATCGTTAATGCTTAATTTTTCTCCATCCATAAAAATGTACGTTCCTATGAAGAATAAAAAGTTTCTAAAATAATTTTAGACCTCTTCGACACTTTCATGAATAATTTTCAGAAGAGCAGGAGGACGAAAGATGTTGTTACGAATGCTGGTCCTGGTACAGCTAGTATACTTCGACAACCATTTTTCTCCTATAGACCAAAGAGCCTGTGGTAATTTCACGACTCTACAAGTAAAACCCGAATAACCAGCTTATGAAATTGAATTGAAGTTGTCTGAAGACTACTTCGATAGATATGTAGTCAATAGCAGTCTATACATTAAATGAATGAACACTAAAGCCCTTTGTTTTTTTTTAAGCTCACCACAGGCCCTTCGTGATGATGCAGGAGGGTTCAAAACTCGACAGCAGCTCTCTGGAGACATCAAAGACCCTAAATGAGGGCACACAGGAGAAAGAACACCAACACTACACAAGAAATGGGAAAGTAAAAAGACTCACATAGAACAAGGTACTTTTTAGGTGAGGTACTCAGAGCTACACGATGAAAGAGACACGTACAGTCAATAGAATTAAACAGAGATGTCTAGACATGTTGCTTCCAACAGCAGCTTCCACCCCCACATAATTTGAGAGTCCCGAACACAGCACACCGTAGGAAATAACAAGCCAGCACCGCAATAACAAGCAACACAATACGTACATTAGATTCTTTAAGCCTGTCATCAAAATAGATACTTTGTTGAAAGTTAATTTCACAATTCACATAGAAATTTATTCACTATCTAGTAAAGTTTCAAAAAGGTCTGTTAGAGACCTGACGGGTCGTTGAGAAGACAACGACTATTAATACAATAGATATTATCTTACAATTGACAACTTACAGTATGGAAGTCACGAACGCAGCTCTCCAACACTTTCTTTCGCGACTGCCCTTTCTCGCATGTGCATTGTACAGTGATCCCACACTTCCCATCCGAAACGGACACACAAACCCTACATGTTTTTCATAAAAATAATTCAATCTCTTCAATTCAACTGCAATGGGATTTAAATACATCAATTTCAAGGGTGATACGCCAAATTCACATAAATGCTACATGCAAGATGATTAGCGTCAGATCAGGAGTTAACACTACGTTCACAAGACCGCAACCCTCCTACTTTACCAAGGCAAATGTCATGACCATTGAATTACGCTCTCAGAATTCTAGTAGCTAAAGAAAGTACGCTTTTTACGTAAAGAAAGTATGCAGATAAGTGTCATAACTATAGTAATTCACTTAAATTTGAGGATACTGAAAAAAGAACATTGAAAGAATTCAAAGTTTTTCCTACCGTTGACTTGATTTTAATCCGCTATTTCCTTCAAAAGCATCGAACGTACGCTCCTACAAACAAAACATGAACCGAAGTTACGCAAGGAATAAAATGAATAAAGTTCCCTCTGAGCAATTCAATTCAGGCTATAGAAGAAAGCGCTTGTCCCAACTCTGATTCCTCCAGAAGACGAGACAATGAACGTCTACCTACTGGGCACAATGCATTATTTAGTCATACAAGCGATAATTGGCTCGGCATCTACTAGGCAAAGTATTCAAATAAGGAAGCTTTTATTAAGAACAAATAATCATGTGACTTCATGGGATCATATAATACAAAATATACCGGAAGGAACAGACGAGTAACAAATAAAAAAACGTTTCGTACCGATACGGACTACACAATTCAAGATGAGAATCTCTGAGAAGATGGAGTGGGCTATCTTAAATGCTTGAGAAACTATATGAAAAAGCAATAGAATGAGCAATATTTGTATACAAGATTAAAATTGAAGTTCTAACACGTCACAGACTTTTAAAAATCGAAAGAATATGAAAGGCGAAATTTATTTAATGAACTGAATGCTCGATAATATGCACTGAAGCCCCTCAAAAAATGTTATAGCTCTGTCAGAAATAATTATGCAGCAAAGATGAGAAAAAGCGATGCGCCAAGTTCTATTAAATGCCGGAAGGAAGAAAGTGAACTCGCTTTCCATAATCAAAAATAAGAGAGAAATGATGGTTGTAAAAAATTACGACTCACATACCCGTTGCGTGAAGCCAAGGAAGAATATCTTACTGAAGGCTTAGCACGGTGCAGTTATTGCAGCCAGACTACGTGGTAACCTTAGGAAAAGCCTCTTTCAGTGAACAAAAGTATAAAAGTAGCGACTCTAAAGCAACGCACGGCAGCTTCAGTTTACTACAATCCTGTTCATGCTCACACCATGAACTGAGAGAAACCACGCCTGAACGATCGGTGTAAAAATAAAATTTCGTGCGACTTGAATGTAAACTTTGAAGTGTGTACCTACGATGCTTGAAATTCTCTTAACAAGTGAAATTACGAGCAATTTTTAATTAGGTAGTCTTGGAGCTACGGCTAATGTTCAACCGAAAAAGAACAGAGAAATATTTTATTTCCAATTTTTATTTTTTATATCTGTAATAATAGCTAATTTGGTAGGTATTCGTAAAAAAGGATCTAGTCTGAAACTGACATCGTTATACGTTTCTACAACGACAACAATAACCTTCCTATGTAACTAGTAACCAAGATAAATTCCAAAAGTTTAATTATTTCAGTCGCACCTTCGAAGCCATCCATATCTTCGCACAATCTCCTACACATTAGAAGGCGCAGAAAATTTGTGTAAAAATTAAAATCCGTGAATCAGGAGAATCGTCAACAAACGATACAAATGAAGAATGAAAGTCCCAAGCCTTTATTCACAAAGAATTGTCAATCAAAAATATCTTTCACTGTTTGGTGATATGCTGTTTCTAACGGCTGATTAAGATCATTTCATCACACGATGGTAACTAAAGACGAACTGACTATCAGAATCCGCTACTGCGCTCAAAAAATGCTAACAACTCAATATTTCTTTGATCCTCGACATGTATTCTTAACAATGACATGAAGTCTCATATACAAAAAAACGTGACAACACTAGTTTGCACACACCGTATTCACAATTCAGGCACGAAATTCCTGATTCTAATGGACAATAACTAAACATTTTAGCTGCAGATTTATAACATTATTCTATACACCAAAAGTAGTTCAACCCACACCAGCAATGAAATCTAATTCTTTAAATACGGCTGGCTGAATCAAGTAATAGCTAAATTTACAAAAAATTAAGTGAAATATGATCACTATCAACAATTGCTGCTTACAACAGATTAGAACTGAATTAAAGCAAGTCTGCTGCACCAATATCGACAACAGAAAATAAAAATATCAAAATAGCGTACAAGATTTAAATTTCACAGTGAACACGAGGAAATGGTGCGAATTCTAGAGAAGTATGAGGCTCAGAGGAAGTGGAAGTGATTACTTCTACACTTTACTACGAATCAGAATAACGTTACGCGGTGGAGATCCTCAATACGTCAACTGGCGGACTTTCATTTAGGTGTTTCAATCAAAACGAATCCCCGAAGCGCGTTATTATCACTATAAAGAAATTCACAAGCATGCACTGCGGTAGACTCGGTAAAAACATTTTTATACATAAATCAAACTGTACCTCGCACGCTCGAAACAAGCAAGCTCCGTATAAAAGCCACTGACAATGAAAATTATCGGTAGGTACTTGATGACTATATAACCTAAAATAAGGAAATGCAAGAAAATATACTTAGGGAAAATATGAAAAATAAAGCAAATGTACATACACTTCAGTTAATAATAAATTAGAAAATATACACTAATGCCAGTAGCTCTACAGATTATTTCATTGGCATCACGACAAAAACAGTGAACTCTAAGTAAACTCTCCACAAAGAGAGAGCTTGGAAAAATGAAACTCGGTGTTTCAGATAAAAAAGTTAGACGCACGCAAGAAGGAGGAATGTATAAGCCTGTCCGCCTATCAAAGGAAGTACATTACCAGCGAGAGATAAATAGCACTAAAAATAACATGTTTTTAGAAAACAAACTAGCACTGCTAAGAGAGAAACAGCTCCAACTCGCTAAAAGCAAGTCAAAACGTCCACGATTCTTTTTAGTCACGAGGCAAACGAACGAGAAGAACTGCAGCACAGTATATGCTCCATTGAGACACTTCATTCTTGAAACGAACATAAAAACAGAATGACGAATACACATTCAAGTATCAAGACTTCAAAATAACACATAAGCCATTAAATTTCGATGATATTCTCTTGGAATTATGTTGTATATGTATGTTTTGTAAAATGTTAGCTGTCGTTAGAGGCAGAACATGGTTACTCGATGTCCCTGAAGGAGTAATCAGTCACCAGTATAATTGAGTATCAAACCGTCGCGGATTCGTACGACCGTTTTTATTCCATGATTTCATTTCCATGGCACTAAATGAGTTGAGATGTCCGAAGTGACACTAGCCTTCAGTATTATTACCGGTAAAGCCAGGAATGTATTTCTCAAACCTATTTTCAGTAAGATGACTTTATGGTAGCAAAATGGCTTTAAAATCTGTCTCACATTAGAATACCGCGCGCGTATAGCTAATGGAGTCCATAATCTTCACGGTCCGTAGAAAACAAAACATCAATGTTTAGTAAAGTTTTTCCATTTGCGCCCAGAAGTCACAGAGTTCTTTTGATAAAATATATATACTAGAAAAATAAAAGGAAAATACACTTGGCATCACATTTGGCCTCGGAAACTCGGCTGACAAGCGACTACAATAGAATACACCTCAGTTCAAAACGTGGGCGCATCTACAAAAATATCAGAATCCGCGTGACAAATTTAAACATTCCTTTTTACTCCAATCCGGTGCCTAATGTACATAGCGTCATTCACTCGCTCAAGTTTCTTTTCCAGTTCATAATAGAAACTACAAACAAAATCACACTTCTGACGGATGTAGTTATACAATGAAACTTAGAATCCTTACAAACAAATAATAGAGCCATCGCTGTACATCGGCACCATAGATCCTTCTTAAAAGCAAAGTAACAGTCACTACTATCAATGATGAACATCTCTATTTTTGACAAAATAATAATAAAGCAAGCGTGTTTCGAAAGTAGGCATTAATACATAGAGCTAAGTCACAACAATCAATTATTCTTAACAGCAAATTGGTCTTGAACTCATTGGGACACGACAAAAAAAAACTAATACGTCACCTCATATACAAACGATGCTAGTTTTTAGAAACATGTCTTCAAATTTCAGTAAATCTTTGATACAAGCGCGACTTCTCTCGTATCAGTGATCAATAACACCAAGCGTACAGGATGCACAAGAATTTGACAAAACTGGAGGATAATAGAACAATTTAATCGGCGCACAAATAAAACAGGCTAGAAATTCAAGCGATACTGATTATTTTACTAGCAAAACATCCGACCTTCGTCACTAAAACAGTCTCGAAAAGGCCTGCTGGTTGTCACATGCTCTACGTCACTGAAAATGCAGACCTGAGAGGCACTGAACTATCATTCAGTGTCACTTAGGTTCTCACACATATGCCAGAATAATCGTGCTCGCCGCTTGGTTTCTCAAATCGACGCCTGGTAGTTATATCTGCTTTTCACTGACAGTTGACTGCTTCTATAGAAGAACTGGGACGCACTTATCGTTTCATGTTGCCCAGGGCTTGCTTGAGAGCAGCACTGTTGGCGAGATCGGGTTGGAGGGCAAGTAACAACTCCCGTGCAAGACACTCTGTGACTCCTGGACTGCTACGCTCGCATGACTCTAGAGAAGAGCACAGCTCAGTGAGACTGCTGCTCGTCACGCTACTGTTGTTGCTGCAAGACACGTACGCCTCCCGAACAATGGGCAAGAAAATACCCTGTAAGAAAGACTTACTGCCGCTGCCTGTGGACCCTCGTATTTGGTTCCTCTGATGAGGAGGTGTATGTTGCTTGTTTGGAGACGATGTCGAAGTTGAAGAAGATGGTGGATTTAGCTGGTCGGACTTTTTGCTATTGCGATAGTTGTGATGCAGCGGTGAACCATCGTGCAGATTATTTGTCGAGTTCGATGAGCTAGAACTGCCGCTGCCTCCGCTGCCGTTGCTGGTTCGAGTTGAGTGTCGAACTGGAGAATCGTCTCTGAGCTCACACATAATATTGGATGAACTCTCGTGCACCACCACGTTACTGTGAGAAGCTGGCACCTCACGTCTGTTGTCCAGGGCTTCAGTGCTCGGAGACATCACGGAGTGGGGGCTCTGCACAGCAATTGCAGAAGTCATTCACTTTACTGGCAATAACATTGTGTAAGAACTAAATAAAAATAAATAAATGCTTAACGCATCTCCGTAAGTGATGGCTATACCTAACTAGCATAAAGGAAGGTTAGCAGAACCTAAAATAATCAGGTAAACAATAAAATTTATAAATAACAAGGTAAGCCATTACAATGAAGGCGAGTGTGTTAGCAGCATCATAATACTGAGATTACAATGAAGGCGAGTGTGTTAGCAGCATCATAATACTGAGATTTCCACCACTTTGAAAATAGACTCAAATAATCAAATAGTAGCAGAAAATAATCGAGAACACATGAGAATTGAATATTTTTATGAGGGAAGTATTTTCTTTCAAAATTTCAAAATACCTCCACGTGACTAATGCTACTGACAGGATTTGTAGCATCGCCGTCAAGTAGTCCGTTGTCTTTGACTGGTGACGGGCCCCGGATGACTTTAGTAGGAGAGGAAGTGACGTTGGAGTTGATGGAGTGTGAGGACAGGGAGTGAGGAGGGGAAGAAAGATCTGCGTGAGGAGACAGAGGGGAAGTGGGGCTCGTGGGTTGCCCCTTGACCGTCATGTTCCACGCTGGGCTCTCTACATCACTGGTTGTCTGACTGTCCTCCCTGTAGGACATCAACGAAGGTAATCTTCGTGTACTTCCATGATCGGTGATAACATTTAATTTAACCCATTTTACAAGCGTTTTAAAAGTAGGCTTATTGATTTTCATGAAGAAAATAGCTAGAGTATAAAATATTCATCAACGCCAATCCATAGTAAGACCAAAAAAATCTTAAAAAAGACCTCTTTAATTTCGTAACTCAATGAATCACCGAATCTCCGTTTACTTTTTATTTTGACGAACAGAACTATTAATTTAAAATTAGCACTTGGACGCAGTTACCTGGCAAAAAAAAAACGAAACCGAAAAAAGCAAATAATATCCAGAGGTTGTCTGCCAGCGCCCTCTTAAGAAATGAGAAATTAAAGTATTCCTGGTAACTCAACCCAAGCCTGGACCTTCTTTGCAAGCAGTGCCACTGTGTATACAGTAGTCGGCACACCTTATTTGAGTGTCTAGTCCCCGCACTAAAATGACGACACAAAAAATCTTGAAATCACCACAAGAAGAATGGAGTCATACGTGTCAAACTAACGAAAAACAAATACTTACGAATCTGACGGGTCAGAGTCGGAGTCCGAGTCTGTTTTATTTCTCCTGTAAGTCTTGTATCTGTCGATGAGATCGATGAGATACGAATTCTTCTTGGCTTTACGAATGAACGGATATTTTAGAAGTTCCTTAGCCGTGGGTCTCTGAAAAACATACAATTTGAGTCGAAAGTTCAAGCGATTAGGCGGACACTTTATATACGTCTTTATAAATAGAGGGTCTATCATAAAAAACTATGCACAATTCCGGAAAATTATGGGTTTAATTTACACTTTCACCACAGCAATCTACAGCACAATGCGCACGTGAAACACGTGTGAGCAGTACAAGCAAAGGGTGCATTCTTAAAAAAGAAATGTTACACCCTACCATCATTTCATGAAATTCATGAAGACGATCTGGATCGAAGAATCCAGTTTTGTGAGTGGTTTCAACACATGGTAGGTGAGCATGGAGAGTTGATTATAAAAATTGTGTGGCCTGGTGAAGTTCAATTTCAGTTAAATGGAACACCGGCACAATTTTGCTGCTGACTGCAAGAAAAACCCTACTTTCATGTGGACAGAGCAGTCAATTTACAGAAGGTGAATGTTTACTGAAGAATGTTATCGAGAGGTTTTATAGAAAGATTTACGACTAAAGGTACTGTTACTGGTCCGATGTAGAAATCCAAGATACCGTGTGTTAATGTAGTAATCTCTGAATAAATCTAGTATTCAAATATTTATGCTACCAGATCTTTCGGAAGTGTGCATACATTTTCTTGGCAGACCCGGTAAGTATGTAATACACGATGCAGACTTAGCAGAGACATGCCATCAGTTCAGCAAGCCACGCCCGGTACAGACACTACTTTAGTGAGTGTCGAGTTTCCCCCATTTTAATTTACATTATTAATATTTTCTTGGAGGCTATTGTACGAATGCCATCAATTTTAGATTGTATTAATAATAAAAACTTACGAGCACAAGCTTCATTTTCTACTTAAATTTTGATCTAAAATTAACTATCTAGACTTGACCGCAAATTAAACATATGGTTACTAATAATTCTCAATGAGTCAGTTTCGACCTATCGAGTTGGCCAGTGGCACGTAAAAAACATGTAACATACTGAATTTTATGCTCTCCTTGAGGTTCCCGTCTCTTACCAAAAGTGCAGTGGAATGAGTTTTCTTATTGATTACTAGCAAGAAAATATCAAGACTAGAGCAGATGATAAGACTTAGCGACAGATGGATAAGCACTTCCCTCCTCCAATTGTACAACGTATTCCTAATATATCCTAATTGTATAGCCTATTCCTAATACATCCTAATTGTATTGGTGAAATAACTTCCTCTTCGCAGAGTGTGGAGTTAGACAATCTCCCCATCGGTAAATGTTTTACAGAGAACTGCAACATGTGAGACGATGTTAAGACAGCATTCTAATATAACTAAACCGACACTCACAATCTTCCTACATAGATACGAACTGCAGTACTCCAATAATATGATACGCCTGATTGTACATCAGAGGGATGACTGACGAAGGAAACCTACACAGACGAAACGAGAAATTGAGCTGTGTCAAGACACGACTCACATTCTCAGGGTCCTTATTAAGGCAGGAGTCGACGAACTCTTTGAATTGTTTGGAGTAGTTGCCTACGAGTTGAGGAGGGTTGTTCTTCGGGATGAGGAAGAGGACGCGCATGGGGTGCAGGTCGCTGTTCGGAGGCTCACCCTTGGCCAGCTCTATGGCCGTGATTCCCAGCGACCAAATATCAGCCTGGAAACATCATACCAAACTTGTGCACTTCTAAAACTCAAGTCTGGCTGATACTACAAAATACATACATCTCATAACAATAGCAGCAATAATATAAAACATTACTACAGTATACGTGCAATGCTAGCCCATAAACGGCGCAAGGCACAGCGCAGGCGGCAGTTTCGAGAAACAGATGCCTAGTCACTCGTCTCTCAGACACTAGTGTCAGTCACTACACAGGGTTCAATTCATAGAAACGAGTCGCACATAAACAAGCTCTGTATCAGTAGTCGAGTTTCGTTACAAATTATGAAGCAGTTTTTGACAACTCATTTAGTGAAACAGTTTTATACGTTCGCATTTGCAGAGATGCATCTATACGAAAACTGTGATTGATATAGCGATTGAATTATTATAAAAGAATTTTGACCTTCGTATCCGCTCGTTTCATTAGAGGTATGGAGTACCTCAACGAGGCTAGAAATTGAAGGGTGAAGTCAACAACACCGAAAGATGGAGGTATTTTGACTCGCTACATTCAACAATTACCTTGGAATCATAAGCGCTTTGTTTGATGACTTCAGGCGCCATCCAAAAGGGTGTCCCGACAAAGGTGTTTCGCTTGCTTGTCGTGTTCGTGAGTTGGCCAGCCACTCCAAAGTCTGCCAGCTTCACGTCACCCATCTCAGACAGGAGCACGTTTGCAGCTGTGTACAGTAACAAGCCTTTCATATTAACAAAAACAAGCTAACAAACCGTTAATGACTAAAGATAGTGTACAGTAATGTCCACGAGTTCCCAGCAATGCAAATCAAATTCAAAACACGGATGACGAGACTGTCGCCAACACAGCATTTTCAGCACGAATGTGGTCGCCCTTTCACAGGAGTACATTGATGTTAAGAAATGTGAACACATTCCTGAATCATAAGACTATGAACCACAATAAATGGCACAGACAGTAGAAAAATCATTTTCCACATCACCAGTACATAAGAGTGAGGTACAAAGAATTGTGACGCATGTAGTACCAACTGACGCTTCAGCGCCGTTATCACTTTATACGCATTCTTAGCCATTATTATCGAGGTTTCTTCAGTCATACGCTACAAAGCCCACAGTGATCTACAGGGTGTTCAATAATTATCGTTACAACTTTTTTTTGTCAGCATTTATTAATTAAATCAAATTATACAAATCAAACTAAAATAAACATGTTATTAAGCCATTAATATTTCTGAATATCTGTAATTCACTCAATATGCTTTTTATCGGTGTCGATAACCTGCTGCAAACGTTTGGAGAATGCTTGACACGAGTCACGAATGATTGTTTGAGGGATTTTTGCCCATTCCTCCTCAGCTCCTCCCTGGTGGACGTTACTCATTTTGATGTTCGAGCTGTTCGAGTGCGACCTTGCCCTGGCCTGTTAGCTACCTTCCTAGTCTCTTTGAATCGCTTATGTGTTCTACAAACCAGCATTCTGTTCACATTTAGTGATTTGGCAATGTCCCTTGGTGACTTTCCTGACTTATGCAACTCTACAATTGCTATTCTACTATTTAGATCTCTAGCCATTATCGGGTAAAAAGTATCTGGTAAAACTTTAGATTATATTTAAACAAATAAAATAGTCGTAACGATAAATATTGAACACCCAATACATTCAAGATATAAGAATACAATGGTTGACAAAAATGCGTGGCAAAATATCGACCGAAAATTACAATTACACTGGCAAGAATACAACTGAAAGAACGAGGCAGATTGGAAATATATTTTAAGGAGACGGTCTAATTCAAACAAAAAAGGGAATTAGCAGAAACAGCTTAACGTTGAAGCTTTCGCTAGCAGGCTGAAAAATGTGCAAACTTCGTGCCAGTAAGCTTGAGAACACGAATCGCCCCAAGCCACTACAATTTTCTGCTGACCTACATAGTTCATTCGTGCATGGCACAGGATACGGAGAAAATCGAGGACGATGGAGCTGTGATGTATGGTTTACCCTCATTTCTAGGGAGAATGCTTACCAACAGCACACACGAGTCAACTAGATAAATCAACAGCCCGCGCTCTAACGAAGGAATAGTAGTACGACACAAACCTTTGATGTCCCGGTGCAGCTTGCGCTCGCTGTGGAGGTAGTCAAGACCCTTCAACACCTCGCGCAAGATGACACTGATGTGCATCTCCTCGAAACTGCCGGCCTTCATCAGATCCAGCGCCGAGCCCCCACCCAGGTACTCCATGATGATCCATAACTTTGTGCCTGCAAAACAATACAATAATAAGCAACACTGCAATACATCCAATGAATCACACCCCAAAGAAAGTCCATTACATAGTTTGCATTTGGTCTGAAATACACCACGTCTATTCGCAATGAACGCACTGCTCCAATACATCATTTATGGTCTACAGACACGATAACGTAATTCAAGACGATCCTTTTCACAGCACTCCTCTGATAAGAAGCACGCAAGCAACGAGGTGTGCGTTGTGAACACAGGTGCACTTGTACAAGGTAGGACGGTAATTTGAATACAAGACAAGGCAGTATATTGGATGACACGACCGCACAGAGCAAGATATTAGATCTATCATGAGCTGGTCATGTTTCAAAGTACACCATATTTGGCGAGGAGGAAGTTAAACAGGTGTGATCATCATGAAAAAATGGATGTTAATTGCTTCATACGTAAAGAATTAAAAGTTTTCCTACCTTCATACTTACCAAGGTTTTATTCTCTTCAACTTAGCAAAGACTGAAGCAACTGTTAATGAAAAACCAACTGAGCAGGGTTGCCAGTCTCCTAATGGTTAAAATAACTGCATGGTACTTCAACGCGAAAAAGCAAAAACATTCAGAATGCGCGCTGACATAAATTTCATTCGATTGAAACGAATAGATCTTAGCAGTGCATTGATGCATGCAACTACGATGTTAGTCGAACTCGCTAGTACAACTCACCCTTAAGATAGGACCCGTAATATTTGGTAACGTAAGGAGAGTCGCACTGCGACAGCACCATGATCTCCTGCTGGATATCCTCGATCTCATCCTCAGCCTCCTCCAAGTCGATGATCTTGATGGCAACCACACGCTGTGTCCTGTTGTCGAGGCCCTTGTACACCTCGCCGAAGCTCCCCTTACCTATCCGCTCTTGCTTTGTAAAGATCAACTCCGGATCCACTTTCTGAAACAAAAACACGAAATTAAAAGACTGTTCCACTACTGACAAATAAAGACAGCCAAGATGCAATTGCATGTCGCATGGCTCTCGCTCACATTCTCTTCAGGCTAGACAAAACAGAGTGAACCAAGATCCCTAGCACAGAACTTAATGGCGTCCGTGTGAACACTGATACCAAAATGCTAAGAGCTTCTGGTCTCACTAGTGCAGTAACGATTCAACAGATATGGACACTACATCTGACGACGGCAGGTGCAGCTTTTCAAACTGCCACATCCTCGCAGATTCAGCACCACAAAAAGCTCTGATTTACTTTTTAAGTTTCAACAGACACATAATTCGCATAACAATGATCAGTGACAAACAAGATCAGTGTGATCAGTGATAGCTATCAGCATTGTACGTTTATGTGTTTTGGCATCGCTACGGAAAAGCAAAAATAAATGTTTTTTTCTTTCATTTTAAGCAAAGTCACTTTTTTGTGGCACATTAAGCGGCTTCTCATCAGAAGAAACCAAATTTAGGAACAATTTCAGTAGTGGGATCAAACAAGAAATTAAACACGGGTGTTTAATAAAAACACGGGTTTTTATTAAACACAGAACTAATGACCTGAGCCTGTACCTCAATACGCTACAGATACAAAGAACAAGCGATATAGAACACAATTAATATGAAAATGAGTTAAAATATAATTACTCAGATGGAAACATTTTTGTGCAAGCAGGCTTGTGATCAATGTCAAGGGAGAAGTAAAGGACAGATAATGTTAAACAAACTGACGAAGAGATGCAATCAAAACAACAGACGAAATATATACTACTAGTGTACCCAGCTGTCAAAAATGATGGCACAAATTGCGTGATAATACTTCAGAGCTGCTCGCCAATGAAGAACAATTCCAACAATTTCAATTCTTCTTCTTTCGTGCAAGTCTTCTTGCGATGTTCGCTGTCCTGTCCACAAACATTTTTTTCAATTCTTCTTCTTTCGTTGGTCTTCTTACGACATCGTGGCTGTCCTTTCCGGAAGTTTTCCCTTTCTAATCATCTCCTTTCTTCTATTTCTTCCTGTGACATCGTAGCGCATACTTCAGCTTTTCTTGTACTATGCATCTTTCTTTTCTCTTCACTGCTTTCTTTCAACAAAGCTCGCCTTTTTAGGTGTTTTTTTCACAATCACTGTCCATCCTTGCTTCGCATTCTAGGTAAGTCTGAGAGATAGCTCTCCTCTTGAGCTTAGCATCCATGGCTCGAACATTTGCCGTATCACTGCTACTTTGCTGAGATCTTTGCCTTCTTTTTCTCTCGCGTGCTAGTCTGCGTTCCCTTCCTTCTGGTGTTTCTTCCATTGTTCTAATGAATTTTTCAGATTCAATTTGTATCCAAAAACATACATGTAGATGATACGGTATATCCGTTCTACAATATTAAGGCCGTTCAGAAAAATTATATTCTGTTTATTATTCTGGGCTGCCACAGGTAGTTGATGACTTCTTGACGAGGAAAGCCTTCTTCCAGTAAATTACTAAGGCAGAAGGGTAAGCGGAGCACCCTGCCCTTCTTGGCAAAAAATATCCGAAATAACTTATGCACGACAGGATTGAAAAAAGACTAGCGATTCATGTACCACGCTCAAAAGAGGGATATTATCAAATTAAAAAGTACCGAGCTACTTTTCAAAGCGATGCATTTTTTGTTAGAGACTCACGGTGTGTCCGTTGGATGAGGCAGTCAATATAAAAGAGCTGGTCCAATAACAAAAGTTAAAGTAGAAACATGCAGTCATTAAGTAAGACAATATCTACGCTACCTTTTAAACGAATGTTTCTCCCATCTTGCAAGGGAACAAAAAATTGTAATGACCCAGTACTGGGTTCCGTATCGTGACTACCTGCAGTGACCCAACCAGGGGCCTCTACTCCAAATCATTGGCCACTACTCCTCGCGAAGTTTCAATTACTACGAAGAAATTCAGCTGGAAAAATATGCCATATAGCTTATATACGACAGGATCAAAAACTCTAATGCAGTATTTTGACTTTCGAGTATATATTCTAAAAACTATACTTACCATCGTAATTTAGAATAGAATAGAATTAGGCTATAGGAACGAACCATCTGGCCCATTCTTGGGTCGGATAATTACTTCGATAATTGAAGGGTGGAAAGCACTAGTGGACTACTTGCATTTTTTCCCACAGGAGAAAATGCAAGTTGTCCACTAGTGCTGTCCACCATTCATATAGTAAACTACTGGATCGTAATCGCCTCTGTCTGCGCTGTGTTAGCGACAGCACGGGAGTGGACTACTTGCATTTTTTCCCGTGGAAAATATATTATATTTACCATGGGAAAAAATGCAAGTAGTCCACTAGTGCTTTCCACCCTTCAATTATTCGGTTGTTTACCCAAGTCCCATGCCGTATTTCTAGCCGCGTCAACCATGTCGGCAGCGGGATTCAAACCCGGATCTTTCCGCTCGCAAGCAGATTCGCTCACCAGTCGACCAAGCTGAGATGATATATCATGATATATCATCTTGTTATTCAGTAGACGAATTTTCTCCAATCTAAATCCTTAAGAGCGTGACAGAGAGACGAACCGAGCAAACAAGCATGCAAACGAGCAATCGAGCAAACGAGCAAGCATGCAAGCAAGCATGCATGCAGGCAAGCAAGCATGCATGCAGGCAAACAAGCATGCATGCAGGCAAACAAGCATGCATGAAGGCAAACAAGCAAGCATGCAGGCAAACAAGCAAGCATGCAGGCAAACAAGCAAGCATGCAGGCAAACAAGCAAGCATGCAGGCAAACAAGCAAGCATGCAGGCAAACAAGCAAACAAGCAAGCATGCAAAC
>VCRD01001532.1:11258-36983 GCA_006783055.1 Trinorchestia longiramus | reverse complement strand
AGAAAAAAGATAAAGAAAGAGAAAAAGAGCAAGAGAGAAAAAGAGCAAGAGAGAAAAAGAGAAACAGAGCAAGAGAGAAAGAAAGACAGAAAGAGCAAAAGAGAAAGAAAGACAGAAAGAGCAAAAGGGAGAAAGAAAGAGTAAGAGAGAAAGAAAGAGTAGGAGAGAAAGAAAGAGTAGGAGAGAAAGAAAGAGTAGGAGAGAAAGAAAGAGTAAGAGAGAAAGAAAGAATAAGAGAGAAAGAATAAGAGAGAAAGAAAGAATAAGAGAGAAAGAAAGAATAAGAGAAAGAAAAGGCAATAGAGAGAAAGAGCAAGAGAGATTAGAACAAGAGAGATTAGAGCAAAAAAGTCAAAGAGCAAGAGAGAAAAAGAAAAAGCAAGAGAAACAAAGAGCAAGAGAGTCAAAGAGCAAGAGAGTCAAAGAGCAAGAGAAAGAAAGCAGGAGCAAGAGAAAGAAAACAGGAGCAACAGAAAGAAATCAAGAACAAGAGCAACAGAAAGAAATCAAGAACAAGAGCAACAGAAAGAAAGCAAGAACAAGAGCAACAGAAAGAAAGCAAGAACAAGAGAAAAAAAGCAAGAGAAAGAGAAACAGAAAAAAGAAACAGAGCAAAAGAGAAAGGGAGATAGAGAAAAAAGAAAAATAGAGAAAAAGAGAAAGAAAAAAAAAGAAAGAAAAAAGAGAAAGAAAAAGACAGAAGACAGAGAGGACAGAGAAAGAAAAAGAGAAAGAAAGAGGAAGAGAGAGTAAGAGAAAGGAGAGAAAGACAAAGGAGAAAGAGGAGAAAAAGAGAAAAAGAGGACAGAAAAAGAGAAAGAGAGAGGGAAAAAAGCGAAAAAGAGAGAGAACGAGAAAAAAAGAAAAAAGACCGAGAAAAAATGAAAAAAAAATAGAGAAAGATAGAAAGAGACAAAAAGAGAAGGAAAGAAAAAGAAAAAAAGGGAAAAAGAAAGAGAAAAAGGGAAAAGGAGAAAAAGAAAGAGAAAAAAAGAGAAAGAGAAAACGAGAAAGACAAAGAGAGAAAAAGAAAACGAGAAAAAGATGAGAAAAAACGAGAAAAAGAGAGAGAAAAGAAACAGAAAAAGAGAAAAAGAAATAAAGAAAAAAGAGAGAAAAAGAAAGAAAATGAGCGAGAGAGAAAAAGAGAACAAGAAAAAAGAGATAAAAAGAGAGAAAGAATGAAAGAAGAAAAGAGAAAGAAAAGAAAATAGAAAAAGAAAGAAAAAGAAAGAACAAAAAACAAAGAAAAAGGAAGAGAAAAGGATTCTTTTCTTTTCTCTTTCTTTCTCTTTGTTTTTTGTTCTTTCTTTTTCTTTCTTTTTTCTATTTTCTTTCTCTTTTCTTCTTTCCTTCTTTCTCTCTCTTTTTTTCTCTTTTTTCTCGTTCTCTTTTTTTCTCTCGCTCATTTTCAAGAGAAAACGAAAGTAAGAGTATTAGAAAAGTAAGTAACAAAAAAGACAACTAGAAAGAAAAAAGGGAGAAAAAGGGAAAGAAAAAGAAAGAGAAAAAAGGGAAGAAGAGAAAAAAGATAAAGAGAAAAAGAAAGAAAGATAAAGAGACAAAGAAAGAGAAAAAAGAAAGAAAGAGAAAAGAAGAAAGAAAGGAAAAGAAACGGAGAAAAGAAAAACGAAAAAAAGAGAAAAAGAAAAAGAGAAACAAAAAATAAAGAAAAAAACAGAAAAGGAGAAAAAGAAACAGAAAAGGAGAAAAAGAAACAGAAAAGGAGAAAAAGAAACAGAAAATAGAGAAAAGAGAAAGAGAAAGAAAGAAAAAGAGTGAAAAAAGAAAAAGAGAGAAAGAGAAAGAAAATAGCAAAAGAGAAAGAAAAAGACGAGAGAAAAAGAGAGGAGGAAAGAAAGACAAAGAGAGAGAGAAAAGACAATGAGAAAAAGAAAGAAAAACAAAGAGAGAAAGAGAAAATAGATAGAGAAAAAGAGAAAGAAAGAAATGGAAACGAAGAGAAAAAGAAAAAGATAGAAAGAGAAAAAAAGAAAGATAAAGAGAAAAAGAGAGAAAGAAAAAGACAGAAAGAGAAAGACAAAGAGAAAAAGATAGGGAAAAAGAAAAAAGATAGAGAGAAAAAGAGAGAAAAAGAGAGAGAGAGAGAGATATGGTGATACAGAGTCGATTATATATGTAGATAAACACGATAAAAGAAATTAGAAAGATCCTAGGCCACAATTACTACAGTAGACCCACACTTCGTTCACAATAACTAACATGGTTGACTTCAGAGCTACGTCATAAAGGCGTGACGGCTCTAAGTAAATAGGACTCATTAGCAGCAACACTAACGTGATGACCACAACCGCTCACTACACAGACAAGTTCTCACTTCTCAGTGAGAATTGTTGGACGAATCGGCGGAAGCAGCATGAATCGAGGTCACTCGTCCGGGGGAACAAATTGAACAGACCTATTGTGTCGCCGTACGGTCGGCACACAAGGCGATGCCAGGCTCTGTAAACCTTATTTCTGAACACGAAATACAACATCAATGATTTATGCGCCCGTGCGTAGCCATGATACTAGTAGCACAAATTTACAGTAAATTGTCTTGCTGAACTTAACTTTCGCCGTAACACAGACGATGCATCACTCAAGCAATGTGAAGCGTAGTTTTCTCAAGTACAGCAATTACGAATAAAATATGGCAACAGAAACAAAGCTATATGGTTCATTAGACGGTTGCTACCCAAGTCCCACGCCGCTTAAAATTAGGACATCAATCCTGTACAAACACTTCAGTCACGCACATGTACCTCAATTACATACAGACACCAGGAGTAGAGGATAGTAGGACCTGTAACAATCAATGTTAACCCGATAATTACCTTACATTACGCTATAATTATATTATGACTCTGGGTAGACAATAGTTACATAGCTCCAGGTATACAACAGTCATAATCTCGGTTCACAAAACAATTTTCGATGAGTAAAGTTGAGAGAGAAGCAAGAAAGTTTCCTCAAATTCGTTTCCTCGCGAAGAAAGTCATAGAAATGAAACTCCCTACGGATCACATCCTGAACTTCGGCTTGAGTACATTGAAAGAATACTCAAAGCTTTGAAATCAGCGACAAAACTACTGTATAGTATTCATTTAGCATGAAAGACGCGTCTAAATTTTGAAGACAACTTTTATTTTCCCGACAACTCCCGACTTTTTCTTATTTTGCATTTGGCAGACAAGCAGAGAGAAAAATAGCAAGAAAGAATCCATGCTCTGCATTCTGTGACAAATAGGTTCAGAAGAAACAAAACTTATTTGATTGAGTAGAGGTGACCCAGTATCAAGCATGCACCCAAACAGGTTGCTCAGGTCACGCGTTGGCTACGTCATGTGGAACGGTTGAGAAAATTCGGGTCAAAGGTTCAACCCAGAAATTGGCTAACCACGCGCTTTCAAAGCGATCCAATTCAACCAAGATAAGCAGGAGTTCTTAATTCAAATTTACTATTCCATGGAATATGGTGAAGCCAGCAGTTAGATATTTTGGTCAAGACGAAGCAGTCTAGCAGTAACATGAGGTATTCGCTCCATAAGGAACTTGACTATTTCGCATGAATTACCACACATGTGACATAGCGGCATGATACTTCATTCATTACTTGGTGAAGTTTGAACAATTAGTTTCTGGAGGGATGCAAAGAACCTCCAAATAATTTACGAAGTTCAGCGACAGGGAATGATAATAAATGTCCATTGAACGCAATCAACAAGTAACACAAATATTAGAAGTTAATTAATGATTCAAATTACAATTGTTACTTTTTGCATCAGGAAAACACCATGAGCAGAACTGAAAATAAACTGAAGACGAGCAGCACATCAAGACATTTATCATTAATGAGTAAAATAAAAACAGATCAACTACACAGAAGTTTAGAATGTAAATAAATTTTATAACACTTAGCACAGACTACAATGCTGTTCAAATGTTGCATTTCTGATGTATAAAAAAGAATAAGCCGCGACGTAAACAACAACAACAACTAGTGTATGTTAACTTGAATCACTATAGCAATGAAATAAAAGACGGGGCCAAGGTCTCTCCCTTGAGTCTATTTAATCTCTTCCACTGACCATCTGATAAATACAAAATACAAGTAACAATTTAATAGGATTTATCCTGTTAAGCGTCATTTACATCATATGATGTTTGTACGAGTTGCATTGTACCGGCAACTTACACCATATGATGTAGATGCGCGACGGTACCACAGCGGCGTTAACATCATATGATGTTATAATGTTTATTAGTTCAATTAGCATTGTTATTACTGTCATATTACAATTGTAATATGACAATAGTATTATTATTGTCGAGTGAGCAGTGACCGTCAACAGCTTAACAGTTAGAGTACATGAAAGTAACGAGCTTATAAACAATGGAATACAAACGCAAAATGCATCAAAGATGGCAGCCCCCAGTTGACTGAATGAGAAAAAGAGGAAGAGAAAAATGATATGCTACATAACTACAGTACAGATTGCAGAGATAACTGCTTCAGATTCTGTGGTTGGTAGTTATGAATGTTATCACCACGGAGTAGCCATTCCATAAGAACAAACCAGACCACAGAGATACAATTAAATTTAGTCCCACAGCTTTTAATGAATCCTCGGTTTCGAAAATATTTGCTAGCGTGACCCACGTATATGACGAATTATTTATCGAGTTAAGACTGGTTATCAGTGAAATGTTCAGAGCGTAGCGCCAGTGAAACGCTTGTGTCGCAGAACAGCAACAATTACGAGAGCAGCACAGTAGAGCTGCTGCACCGACACTAACTGCACGGTGTCTGCCTTGAGTGTCCTTGGCGATGTGGTGCGGGATGCCTCCTCAGCCTCACATTCATTCAACTAAACTCCAGCACACACTCCATGAAGCTCTGCATCAGCACTGTAACTTAGATATAAACCACCCGGAGTGACACCAGAAGCAGAGCACGGGCTCAAGATGCTGGAGCAGCAGTGACAGTTGGACTACACACAACCAATTTCAACAACATGGCCACTCAAATTAGATAAACGCACGGAAAAAACTAGTCTCATTGATATATTAGAGGTGAAATAAAACAAATTACGAAGGCGGATAGAAACCTATTCCCATGAGATTCTTTGATGAAAAGTAGAGCTTTTTCAGTGAAAACCACACGTACGAAACTATACACGAAGTCTGTACATAAGAAAAGACAAAATGTGAATGAAGACATGCAATGCTCTTAAAATACAGTACAAGGAATAAAGAAACCAAAGGATTCCCTTTTTTATACTAATAATCAGAGTCATCCTCACTCGAATATTTCAAACTTCGTGAAAAAAAACTTTATTAGCCGACAATATTCCTGTTTACCTTCGAAACGTCTTCATTTTAGGGGCACGTAATTTTAAAAGCCAGTACTTGACATGAGGACGAGGCTCTTACACTTGATATTAGTTTTTCAGAACATTGCACTCAAGTTAACAGTCCTATTAAAAGCGAGCTTTATTTTACTTTGACCTCAGTGATGTGCTTCCACGTATTCCCAACATTGCCCGTATCGAGGTTCCCATGAAGGCTCAGTGTACCATCTGAATGAGCAACATGCCATCTAACATCAACGCTGAACACTCGCTATTCCGCTGAACTGCTGCGTCATGCAACTGATGTTGCAGGTTGCGTAAACAAGATGTCACCGCAGTCCTGTACTTAGGTCATGATTCAAACATCTGAAGAGAAAATATCTTATTCGTTCAAATATTTCAACTTTGAAATGATTGTTGCTTTGGTCAAAACTTGACGCCAAATGATGAATCAACAGAGATGCAATTGCAATTCTGAAAGCCACTTTTTGCTTCCGTCTCCCAAAAAAAGATAAATGAAAACTAGTAAACGGTATCAAAAAATGTTCGCGTAACTCACGCTCAGTCTATTACGAATAAGCTCTGGGGATAAGAAAGAGAATGCAGTAGTGATACAGAAACACCAAGGCTTCAAAACAGCGCGCGCAACGTGCATGCAGCAATTAGAAAAGACCTCATAGCCAATACATACACATGTGTCCAATGCAGATGTTCGACTTGAGGCTGACTTTGTTCATTGTTATCTTGTGAGTGAAACTGGGCTGAGTACGCAGATGCAGAACACAGCCGGAACACAAGCAGTTGAGCGATAGGGTACGACACAACAGCGCTCGCATCCACGTCACGCCTGCAGGAGTGCGCCTGATAACGCAACCATTGCAGACAAGTTCATGTTGGCGAACCAAGTAATTTTTACTAAATGCAGTCGTGCAGTTAAGTGCCACTTTACATTCAAATATCAAAGCGCAGTGTATCAACTGAGGGAATTCTGTTGACGGATATTGTAGCTACTATTATGCATTCTATTTACCATATATTTAGCATAGGGAAACGAGTTACATTTCAGAGACCAAAGGATGTAATTAGAATTATCTTAGTTAAAAGTATGAAAAATATCCCAAAGCAACCACATAGAAGCAGAACATTAGTTAAAATTAAAAACAGTACAAAAATTCGAATAAATTAAGGTTTTCATACAGTACAAAAGTTAGAAACAACAAAAAACACTCAGGCAGAAGAAACGTGAAGCTCATTTCCTAAACCTTGCACATTAGCAAATGTTTCGTAATTGCGGTACACGAGAAGACTGTGCTTCACATAAGCCAGAGGTGCGTCGTCGGTTTTACGGCAAAAAGGCTCAGTACAGAAAGTCAATTTAGTATTAATTTGTGCCACTAGCACAGAATGCCGCAAAAGTCACTTCACCATTTTTAAAATTGATGACAACTAATACAGCTATATAAATGCATTACATATGAAATGGAAGAGAAAATCTTGAAGTTTCATCTTGCATCGATGATACAAACTTGAAACATATTTAGTAATCTAAATTTACACAATTATCATATCCTAAAAATGGCGAAATACAGCCAGGACCAACGATCAAAGATAGTGGAAAGTCATTTTTTTGCAATGGAACGTCAGTTGCAGTAGAGAGGGACTTCTTATGAACATTTAATCAAGAGAGACCTTGCAAACATTGCATTATTGCAATGATTTCACGATTGCGAGATTTCGGCTCAAGAGCAGACAAAGAACGCTCTGGCAGACCGAGACCAATACGAAATGCATGTGTAATTCAACGTGTTTCATTGAGTATTGCAACAGATTTAAAAACGTCGACTAGACGTGCCAATCAACTAGAATTTCCACGAAGACCATTGCAACGCATCCTAACAAAAGATTTAAAACTGTTTCCATATAAATTCATGTAACACAATGGTTAAAGTTTGCAGACCATCAACAAAGAAAGGACTTCGCACGTGCATTTCTATGCCATACTAATGATGAGATTTTTACCTCACACCTAACTATGTCTGATGAGATCCATTTCCATATCAGTGGGCATGTTAATGAACAAAACAGCCGATTCCGGTGTGATGAAAACCCTAGGATAATCCAAGAGCAACCAGTTCATGCACAAGAGGTTACAGTCTGGTGTGGCATAACGAGCGCAAAAATAGTTGGTTCATACTTCTTCGAGGATGTTGATTGTGAAAGAAAACAACTACAGGCAACTGATACAAGAATATCTATAGCCAAAACTGTGAAATTTGGACAAGCAGAATTTGTGGTTCCAACAAGATGGGACGACACCACGTGAAGAGAAACCATGGTAATACCAAGAGCTACCTTTCCTGGTCGTTCCATTTCACGTTTTGGTGACGTTCCATGGCCACCACGGTCTCCTGATTTAACCCCTCCAGATTTCTTCCTATGGGAGCACCTTAATGGAACGATTTACATCAATATGCCTAATATTCTCTATGAGTTAAAAAACAACATAATCGAAGAAATCTACAGAATAACTCCACATATTTTGAAATGAGTCATGGAAAATACTGTATGGAGAATATGTGTTGTGTTTCAATAATAGAATATTTGAAGGATATCATATTTTAATAATATAAGCGTTAAGACTTTCTCTTCCAAAACATATGTAACGAATTTTTATAGCTGTATTAGTTGTTATGTAATTAATGTTCAAAATGGTGGTGTGACTTATGCGTCACCCTGTATCATGCCTACGCAACGCTGCCGTATTTATCATTTGTGTTGCATATCCAACAAGCCAGCCAGCTGATAAGGAAATGCGTTCTATTTAGCAGCATTTGATGGACACCACACAGCTACAGCCCTGTAACTCATTACGAGCACCGAGCTCTCCCTCTCCCGTATTAACAGGACAGACGGACGGACAGGAAATTACTAGAACGAAATATGAACGTAAAGGTTGTTGTGTCATACTCACAGGGTGTACGTGTTGACATACAAAGTGTACGTGTTGATATGCAAGGTATAGATGTAGTGTAGGTATACAAAGGAAGATGGTACATGTTCACATTTCAATCAGAGAACTTGTGAAGCGAGACAAAACAGCAAGCAGGAAAATATAAAACAAAATAAATCGCCATGAAAATAAAACGTACTACAATAATGAAATATGTATCTCTGAAAGTACTCCCAATTGTCAAAAACTAATAAACAGAAAAAGGGAAATCTACACGAAAATGAAATCGATTGGTTTGTACATACGTACGAAATAGCTCTCTAAAAATACGTTATGAGTTACAAATATTGCTTTCATATAGAGATATAAAACTCGATGGAAAATAGTTAAAAACAATCTCCAACTTTTTCATTCCTTAAAAGTAACAGTAACGAGATAAATTGAAATTCAATACGAAGACAAAACACCACCAAATTTTAGCAATGGCGTCTTGTACTTGACAGTTGACTGACAAAAAAAAGGAACTCAGTCAAAGATCAATTCCCTTATTATCATAACGCTGCTGCAAAACGGGAAGTATTACATCTGAAGTTTACACTTCATGTGAATAGAAGCTTGACGCGATGGAGTCTGGAGAGCCGCCGTAGAGGCGTGGGTGGAGCTGCAGCAGCAGTGTAACAGGACATGGCGTACGTACATCATGGAACACTGCCGTATCGTCACGGCAGAGGACAAAGCTTAGCAATGAGAGAGCACCGTGTCCTCTCTTTTATCCATAGGAACATCAATGACACCCTCAACATCAATGAGTTGAATCATGCCACAGCACAAATCTGTAAGCAACAGCTGCAACACAGAGACAGCGTCAAGACGAGCAGATGTGAGACAAGGACATGCAGGACAAGTTTGCAGCCGCGCCCTGTCCAATAAGGAGCACCTTGAGCCGCACAAGAGTGAACGTAATTTCCACAGCTCAGCGTAACAGTCCAGCCCCTCAGCGTCATCACTACAATAACTGGGCACGCTTCTCATACAAAGCAGTTCCACCAAGTCACCGTGTTTGTTGCTGAACGAGTCATTTACAGCACGAGCACATGTTAACACGACTTTAGTTATGTATTAATATGAAATTAATTTCAGTTTTCGTGATCCATTTATTTTGCAGTCCGTTATATGAACAGATTAAGGAAACACAATGGTTGTTTGTTACAAATGGGATCCATATTATTTTTCGGCAATTCTAAAAGATGGTGCACGAACTGATGGGTAGGTTGAAAGGAGTGCAAATAAGAAAAATAATAAGAATCATTGACCTAGAAAGAAATGCATCAAAATTTGAGTAAATGAATGATATATTTTTGAAAACTCGCACAAAGAAAAAACATGAAACCATTAAGAGAAAGTTTCTGAACTAATTTAAAAATGGAAGCTCAAGCAAACTCAATCTAAAATCGGAACTCAGCTTAGCCAAGTGGGCCAGTGCGGTCGTTAACCGAGATCTCTACTTTTGGCTTGTATCTCATCTTGACATGAATTATAGAGGTGAATGTTTTAATGTTACTGTGTTAATCAGGATGGTTTGGGCTGTTGTGTACCTTATGCTCCGTGCTGTGCAACGAGAAGACGCTCCTAGTCTGTCATTACGATGCCAGGCTCTCAATACCAGCAGACCTCTCCACTGGTCACACCACTGCACTGGTCACACTAGCACACCACTGCACTGGTCACACCAACACTAGTACACCACTGCGCTGCACTTGACACACAACAGTAGGCGACGTGGTTTTGCATTGCAGTCAGGAACATAACCTTTTGGACGGAGAAGTCTACAAATAGTGAACGTAAGCCTAAAAATGTACCTAGTTTGAAGGAAAATTGTACACCCACTCATTCACCGATGGGTGGCTGGAAGAACGCTGTAAGTAAAGAGTTCACGCCTCAACTGCTGCCTGAAATGTTACAATTTGACCGTAGATGGAACAGCGTCAAGCAGGTAGTTGCGTTCGTCGTAACGCGAGCAACAACCGCGTGAGATAACTGCCTACGCTTCACACTACGGAGTCCTCGGCTTGAGGGCGCATCAAAAAGCTACGTCACAAAATACAGACATTAAGGTGTATTAGATGAGCATAAAGTGTATTAGATGAGCATAAAGTGTATTAGATGAGCATAAAGTGTATTAGATGAGCATAAAGTGTATTAGATGAGCATAAAGTGTATTAGATGAGCATAAAGTGGTTTCCAACACAAAACTACCTAGCGTCGTGATGCTTCAACAACAAATTCATAAAAAATATTCACTCTATACATCCATAACTATTTCAACTGATCACGGTTAAATGATAAAAAAATGCAGTGTAACACTACAAAATTCAAAAATAGTTTGCAAATGGAAGCGATGAATTCCAAATAATACATGTAAAAACGGCTAGCACATATTTTGCAGGAAGAATGGCTCAAGATTGCTCTAAATGAAAATCCAACTTAATACGAACCATTTCCTTCATGATATAAGTGTGAAGTTGAATTCCAAAAAGGGATCAGTCGACATGATGATACAACGATCGTAACAACGTAGGTGATACATAAAGATTTCTACGAATAACTGGATCATTGATATAAACAACCAAGTTGTGAATGACAGCGATACATGAAAGCAAAATATTAATAATGCAAGGATTTTACAAAAACAGCTTCTGAAAATATCTCAACGGCACCAGTGAGTGTCTCGGAGCAACGAAAAATGAGGTCATGGGATAAACAGAAACGTTATAATTATTGGAGAGAAAGCAAAAAGTGAAAAAGAACTACTGTAAGAATGGGGGAGTGCACTCACGAGTGTTACTGTCGATCGCTATTCCTGAGTTGGATGACGAGATAGAAAGGCGTTGAAATAAACATGAAAGGAAATAATTTCAATGGCAAACGAGTACAGAATGATACACAATTACCAAGTTGATCCGCCTGAAGTTTAAACTGCCTTCACAAACATATTTACTTCTAGAGAGCAGCTAATCAAGTTTCTCAAATTGAAGATAATTTGAACTTTTTTACCGTTTTTTGGCCGGATTGAAATGTAACAAATGAAAATGTACCGCATTGAAATTTACGAAATGAGTTCTGAGCAGTTTTCAAAATTTGTGCTTATAACTCAGTTCCGCTGAGAGAAGAGCAGTGTTACAGGTACGACCAGGTGATAGCATACTTGTCCTGCAGCTGGCTCAAAGCAGTCAAGAAGTTATTCAAATATTGACTCTGTGAAGTACAGGAAACTTCACACAAACTCAGTTACGACCATCTTCAGTGGTGGCCAAGCTGCGGCGCATTCAACCACTAATGATGGCGCGTTGCCATTGTGCTGGAGGGGATAAATTAATGTTTTTTAACATGTTTAATACTCTCATGTACTCTCATGATTTTGTGTAAAATTGGTGCATCTGATCTTATATTATCGGGCAAGTATCGCATGATATGCAAAAGGTTTGCCACCTCTGATATTCTAGCTCATTTAGCGCCGTCATGAAGCTCTTCACTGCAGCCAAGTGGTTAGTGATCTGTGCTTGTGCTGCCAGGTCATTGCTTTCGAGGTTTCGACTCTACATGCAGCCTTCGAATTTTCTCCTCTTCCAATGCACGGACTAGGCAGGTTGACTGACTGACAAACTATTTCCTTAAACTTCCAGATCATCGTAACGTACCCCTACGAGCCTCTACCTCAAGTCACAAGATGGGCGGGAACAATCGTTGGGAACATCCTCATTAGTCTTACGATGTTAGCGTTAAGAATTGAAAACCCGATTTCAATACATGTACTGGGTGATGTATCGGAATAAAGAGATTTTATTAATTATTTATTTTATTTCCCTTTATGGTAGGCTTACTTTGGGAGATCAAATGCATCCCATGGTCCATACATTATTTCTTAATGGTGTAGTCGGTGTCTTCCAAGATGACAATACTCCAACACACACAGCATTTCTGGTTCAAAAAAGCACTTTGACTAAGACTCCCAAATTAGTGTGTATATGTGAGTGTATATATATATATATATATATATATATATATATATATATATATATATATATATATATATATATATATATATATATATATATATATATATATATATATATATGTATATATATATATATATCAACGTCCAGTGTACCAAAATATGGGGTACGTCGCAGTCCAAGTGTTAATATAACTGAGCGTAAGAGGTGCGTCTTGGAGCAACCAGTCGCTCCAAGACGCACCAAGATCAGGAGGTAAGCTGGAAGTCGCTTACCTCTCGCTCGTCTCTAGTGAGCTGGAGCAAGTTTCACAGGAGAAACGACTCAAAATTCCTCTAAATGAAGTCTACAAGCTGTTTGAACCAATTTCTGAGTACATAGAAGCTATTCGTAACGCTACAATCGAACCAACACTATTTTAAATAAATATTCATTAAATATGAAAGATTATAAATGCAATTTGCAGAGCATTTTCTACCAGCACTGATTCCTGATTTGCTAGGATGTTGCACAGAAAGTTCATTTAATTACAAGAAGATAATTATTAGAAGTATTAATATACATCAATACCGAGATGAGCTGCAAACGTCCCTTTAAAACCCAAAATCCTCAATCGGTAACAGTATCTTTGTTGCAAATGCTGACGAACCTGGTTTGAGGGAATATAGGCGATATTAGATCAAATACTGACCGCCTGCATTGAAGAAATATGGGTCATCGACAAGGACTACTATAACCAGGACGTGCATCGCCATATAGCTGACTACGGTAGCGGAGGCCATTGCATTTTTAGTAACATAACATTTTCTATCGGACAAATTGATCAAAAATTACTTCTTTCAAGCAATAGAAGGGATAATAAGGTTTTACAGTGAATTTTAAATGGTTTAAAGCACTGTAATGCTTTGAAATATCATTTTTAACAGGACTTAACATGTACTATTGTACAGCTTAGTGGCCACTTTATAGAACGCCGATTGCTGCAGTTTTAGACTTTACAAATTGATTATAGTTAAACCTTTTACAATGCAAACAACCAAACATACAAACATTCATGCATATAAACAAACAGACATAAAAGCAAAAACCTACCAAACTGCAGCGATTAGTCAGCCAACTGGACCTTCTTGACAGAGGTCTGAAGGACTGCATTCTTCTGCTAGTCTTTCTCTGAGGGGTTGACAGCAAATTTGAGGGGTTGACAGCAAATTGAGTGAGTGTAATAGTCGTCAGAATACTGCATTTCTTTGACTCGTACAGTTCCTTGACGTCTGCCAATGATGCCGTGTTTCATTGTCAAGACTAATCTTCTGGCCCTTCTCACTGATCCCAGTTGTTGCGGATGCAGTTGTTTATCAGATGTAGCTCCAGTTGTTTAGCAGATGTACTGTGTCAAAAAGGAGAAACCAGACACGCTCGTTGTCAAGAGGATGCTTGGCTGTGGCACTGCAATTACCCAGTAATTAGAATAGAAGTGCCCTTGCAGTCTCGATTGTTCTCGACCATGCCACTCAGCAACCCACCAGAAATTGAAACAGTTGGGCGAATCTGTACTTCATCTACCAAGAAAAACAAATTCTTCTGTTGCAGTGTCTGGACTTAGTCAAATCTTTTCCTCACAACCTGATCCTTGTCAATAGATGAAGTGATGTACTGCAGCTTGCATTTGCATGGCAGCACCAAAAAGTCTCTGAGCTGTTCATAATTACACTTCGGGTATGATTGAAGAGCAAAACACTAATCATTCATGGAAAACTGCTTCTGTGATAAAAGTTCCAACAAACGTCAAAAATACCAACTTTTTCTCCTTCTCGGTGTCGACATAGGCTGACGTGTTAGCTTGAAGGGTGACAACATTTTGGATCGTTTTGTCAAACGGGATGTCATACATAGTTCATTGCCAAGCGCACAGTTTCGTCGGACTGCGTATACGATCTCAAACCATTGTTGGGATGAAGTATCTTAAAGAGTGGTACACTAATGCCGTTCTTGAACGCACTGAGCGTTAGTGGGGAAAACAAAGTGGGCTTGTTTTCGAAAATCACAGACAGGCTGCACTCACTGAAGTTGTCGGTCATGAACAAACACGAGCCTTTCTTTCGATCTTGAAATAATCAAGTTCTTGTACTGCTTCTGCAGGTTACGTTCAGGTTTGAAAGCATCAAATGAAGTAATCTTATCCTTTTGCAGAAAATACCTCAGTTGTTGGTCTTCCACTTTCGCCAGGAGAGATGCAGGTTTTGGAGATGGCAGACATGAAGCAGGCACATTGAAGATACTGGGAGGGATTTCACTTGTTCACACAATCCCACACTTGTTCAGCATTTTTAATACATATAATTAGTAATAAACTTGGTAAACAAACAGTATCCACTTAGAAATGCAGCAATGTGCCTCGAAACAAACAACAATGTCCGATTCAAACCGAGCGACAGACTACGACAATGTTCGCACTATAACAGATGGGGGTTAACTGAACTCGGTGAACTGGCCTCCGCTACCGTAGTCAGCTACATGGCGGTGCACGTCCTGGTTATAGTAGTCCTTGGTCATCGATTACAAATATACCTGAACACTTACACTTCAGGCTGAGTACCATAAATTAGAAGTAATTTTACGATTTTAAATTTTGCAAGTGGATTGGTGGATAAACAACGGAAGTGTGGACAAGGCGCTCGTCACACAGATACAGGAAATGGTGGAAGTACAAGGTTCGAAAAAAAAAAACGCCGGAACCGGAGGTTGCAACAACTCCCACGAGGTGGAGATTTTCAACTTCAATTCTTCCCAATGGACATCTAATTTGGATCTCCTTCGCTCTGACTGGAAGGGAAGAGAAAGAGAAGTAAAGTAACGAGAGATGAGCCCAGCAACCAAGTGGCAGGCTGCAGCTCTCGTGCCAGCTGCACCATGATGTGGAAATGCAAGTACGTTATCGTACCGGTTACACAGCCCTGTGAGAACAAAGACGTCCGCTTTCCGAGTAAACCTTATCAGATAAAATAATGCAAATCTTCACGTCGAAAATTTATTAATTCTTTGCAGCGATGCAAAAATCAATGCAATTCAACAGTTCTTAAAAACCAAGACTCTAACTCAGACCATCGAAGTTTGGCATAGAGATTGTGCATAGAGATTGTGCATAGAGATTGAGTTCACACACTTTTAGAATTCAGTTCCCAGTCCCACAGTCATTTGAAATGTACCGGCATCGAAATTTCCAGGTGAGAGTGCCTGTTAACAGTTCAAAGATACTTTAAAGAAATAATCAATACCGCACTATGTAGGTATAAAAAGATAGCACTAGTACCAGAGGTTGGTGACGCAGAACGCCAGCAAGAGAAGAAAAAAGATAACGTAAGACCTACAAAAGAATACTAAACCATAATAACCTCGTACAGCAACGTTACCAGTTTTGCAATGGATGCCTCAAGTCACCAATAGGGAGCGCGTACCCCTAAGAGATACTAACAGCTAAAAATATAATTCTAAATAGAGCACACAACACCTTTGACGAGCCGAGTGGTTCACGACCTTTCCTGTTCGACTCAGAGAGAGCCACGTCGGATGTCGTATCTCACCCCTAACTCAGTGGTGGCACTACGAGGGTTCCTTGCTTATATGTATTGGCAATGCAAGCACTGAATTTTGATACTGCTACGAAATTGAGTACGGAGGGACTACGAAGAAATTATTACTTTAATAATACTCTAACGCAGTAACACCCTAGAGTTTAAAAATTGCTTCCAGCACCCATGTCACAGAGAAAGATACACAAGAAATCTATTCAATTACACAAAAAAACAACGAACATTAAACCACAAATGCAATTCTAGACAGAACAAAAGCACAGCACTAGACCACCGCTGGTCATACACACACAACCCGTAACCTGATGTCCAGAAATCATTCCGAGGACACAATATATCGTCCTTGAAATTAACAGGACATTAATAGGCCAGCGAAAATCAATTATAATTTCGATGGAGCTATTGACAGGTTTTCATAGCTTGAACGCTAGCGTGAATTGAACATAGAAGTACCAGAAGTAATAGTTTACAGCGTATGAATTAAAACTGATAAATAAAAGAACAATTTGTGAGGTGAGCGTAATAAATCAACCGGTAAAACTTCAATTATTGTTTACCACAACTATGAATACTTAGCCAGGAGATACGGTTACAAAGAAGAAACGCTCAAAAAATGTAAATAATTTCCCTGGATATGTCGATGACATTCACGAATGACTACTAGCCAAATAGAGAGTGATGTGCATTCATGATGGAAGAATAGTCGTAAAGAGGCCACTACCAGCAGCAGCCCTAGCCAGCGTAGCAGAGGTGGCCGTTTAGTAGAGTTCAAGGAGCCGAAATCGAACATAAGAAACGTGGTTGCGAGCGCAGTGCACCGACGATGGAACACAAAAAGCCTTTTAAAACTACCAGGATCACACATTCAACACACCAGCCTCACGTTGCCCGCATCGGCAGTGTAAAATTTAGCTCAAGTATGCTGAGTTAATCACGTACAAAACAGAAGAAGCCTGGAAAATATATTTTAGAGACAACATTTAGCATAAACCGCGAAAACGACAAGAAGCGTTGAGGAGGTAATAAGAGAAGCTGCGGGCGGAGGATGCATGGCTATGCAGAGGAGCGAGCGTTGAACCTCCAGCGCAGGTCCAGGCCGCACACCAGCACGCACATGCACGGAGACCGTCGCCGTCTTACGTACTTCGCAAGCACGAACCTGGAAAACGTGGTAGCGCCACTCTGGGGAATGCGAGTCTACAGAATGCATGCTGGGCTTGCATCGAAGTTCGCGTTCTTAAAGTTTTCTCGTCATTGAGATGACAATCGGTTCATGCTTAATTTCGCTTGAAAAGTTGACGTCTCCAGCAGGAATATCACCGGACACACTCGACCTGTTTGTTTGCAAGTGTTTATGAACAGAGAGTGAATGGGAAAATACAGTAACTGAATCAGCACATCATTATAGAATGAAGTCATTAACAGATTTCGGCAAGTACAGCTGAGTCATCAATGAGACTACCGGAAAAACTTTGACTAACGTGACTTGTTAAGGTATGCAGGGTCCGCAGGCAGATCCTAACAACGTATGTTTCATATATCCTCGAATGAGACTGCGAAAACGCCGCTTATTGAATATTTAGACCATTAGCTATTGATGTATCATCTAATTCAAGTTGTGTAGCAGGGATGCATGAAGGGAACACTTGCATGTCCCTGAACTGGTTGCTATTTCAGGATGAGCATCGCATCTAATAGGCATGAACAGTGCAGTAGAATAGGCATTCTACTTCGAGTTTTGAATCAAGTCGGAGAACTCGTAAATGAATGTTAAGTAACGATTATTTTATGTAACTTTATTTCAGATAAAAACCAAGTGATCACTGTAGGATGGCTTTGAAGCACGGCACCAGAAAAGTACTAAGCAATGACAAATCATATCCTACAATTTTCCAGCTCCGCAATTCTTGGTACAGTAGATGTTGTTCTAGGAATTAATAATTGTACAAGGAAAGAATCGTTCATGTAATCATCGACGCAGAGCAAATCGTCTGCCGGTCCCCATAAAGTTGAATGTCTCTGCTAACAACAATGCCCTCGTGCGTAAGATAAGATTTTTGTACACTATTACAGGCCATTGTTTGCCACACCAACAACACCTGTCGTCTTGCTCGTTCCTCAGGGCCGTACATGCTTGATTCGGTCAAGCGTGTACTTGGTAACTTCAATTTCTTGTGACGAAAGAAAATAAACACTTTGATAGAGACGACCATGCGAATAATTTGATCAAGAGGCCTCTGTTGATATAACGGAAGGTATAAGACACAGAAAGGAAGAAAATATGAAACTTATGTTTTCACAGCAATGACTTGTGAAAGTAAAACTAGATCACTCTTTTCGAGATCTGAGAATTTGATGAGCGACGTCGCTTAGTTTGAGATCACAGGCTTACACAACACTAAAAGAATGACAGCATCTAATGAGAATATTATTTGGCGCTAGCAAACCCACTTGAGTTAAGAGGACGAGTTTATGAACATGACATTCTCACTGCAGCATGTCATAAAGTAAAAGCATAATTAAATATGAAGACTTTTTCGATGCTTCTTGTCCCTAAGTAGTAACAGTAACGCGTTGCCTCCGATTGCTTGACTGGTGTAAAACTTCACTTTGTACGCATAGTCACTAGAAGGAGCTGAAAAAAATACAGAACCTAACCTCAGTGGTACACATACGTACCACTTCGGAGTCAACGTGTTAAAAACGAGACAAATCTCTTGCCAGCACGATCTTACTGGACTTGGGCAGAGTTAAGATAAACTCCAGCTGCACCTATACAGTTGATGAATGTTCTACAAATACGCAATGTCAATAAAAGGCAGAGAAACCATTCAGTGGCACCTGGTGTGATATTTTTTAACATTTTCAATAAATACTTCTAGTATTCTAAAATCAAACGCAACTTTATCTCCGATGTCTTCAATGTATAATCGTGAATCCTGCATTATGATGGAAAAAGTAATCAAACGAGCCATTCTCGTATACACTAGCGAATACATTCTCAAGTTCAAATACAGTCAAACCCTGCAAAATAGTAAAGGAGAGGCATGAGACCGTCAAAGGTCGTCTAAAACCACACAAGTTCAACAGTTGCACTAGGGGCTCTGACTTGAAGTTCGTGCACGAAAGCACGCACACACAGCGAGGAGAAACTCCCCTACAATGCAATAACAAAAATTCCCCAACGAGCACAACTGCCCGAACGCGGTTCACTGGCAGTGAACAATGGTGGCGCTTTCTGGGATAATAGAGAGAAAACTGAAACTCAGATTCCTAGCTTTGCTCACACGCTAATTGAGTTGCACTCTCTATCAACTGGCAGGTTTTTTCTTGACTTGTAGTGTATAACAATGAGAGAGGGAAAGTACCACTTTATGATACGGCGAAATATCAACATTTTTCTACTTCTTTACTGATTGATGCTCATAAATTGATCAAACTTTGTAAATATAAGGAAAAGATGCAATTTAAGAGTTGAAAATATTTGAAAGTTTCGTGAGTAGATGTGATACATCCTCAGTTTCCGAATTCAGAATAAGCCCGTAACCATGAATGAAAAACTGAAGCAGTGAAGAGTAATTTCCGTAGGAGTGCGATACTCCAACGCTTAACTCTTTGATGTTTAAGCTACACTCCAGTCCAGTATTTGATTTACAGGGGTTGAACAAAAAAAAGGAAACACCTAACATTTCGGCATCATAATCTTCGACCATGTTTTAAACAATCAAAATTTGATATATTTTAGTGTTTTTTGTTTATTATTTTTGTTATTTGATATGTTTATTTAAAATAACTTTTTTACAAATATTTAAAAAAAGTTGGTTATAATTTACAAAAATGGTAGACCTCTCGGACTTTCAAAGAGGCCAAATTGTTGGTGCTCTTATGGCAGGTGCTAGTGTAAGAGAAACAGTCTGAATGCTTGGCGTTTCAGGAAGTACTGCCTCAAAAGTAATGGCTGCATTTAAAAGAGAAGGAAAAACGTACTCAGCAAAGCACAGGTCTGGCTGAAAGTCGAAGTTGCCTGAGAGAGACCGTCGGACTCTAAATCGAATTGTTAGAGAGGATCGCAAGACCATGGCTCCTAAAATCACTGCAGAGCTCAATGAACACTTACAGAACCCAGTTTCTACAAAAACTATTCGTCGGGAGCTGCACAAATTTCGATTCCACGGAAGAGCTGCAATTAGAAACCCTCTGCTCTCAAAGACAAATGTTTCAAAGCGTTTCCAGTGGTGTAAAAACCTCCACAATTGGTCCCACGAGCAGTGGTAAATGTGATTTTCTCTGACGAATCATCGTTTACCTTATTTCCGACCTCCGGTCGAGTGTTGTTCCTACTTCCCAACCTTAACACGTTTGTTGCGATTGCCTAGCTGGTGCAAATCTTTACTTTGTACATACAGTCACTAAAAAGCTTTGAAAAAATTACAGAACCTAACCTGAGTGACCCACCGGTGGGTCGCATCGCAACAAACGTGTTAAAACATGGCGGGGGTTCTGTGATGATCTGGGGTGCTATTTCTTGTAAATCTGCCGGGCCAATGATTTCCATTCACGGGAGAATTAACAGCCGAGACTATTTAGGAATTTTGGACGATTAACTTCATCCTATGGTTCAAGAACTGTTTCAGGAGGGGAACGCCATCTTTCAAGATGATAATGCCCCAATCCATACACCTAGAATTGTTAAAGAATAACACGAGGAACATTCTAATGAAGTTGAGCATCTCATCTGGCCACCACAATCCTCAGATCTTACCATTATTGAGCATTTATGGTCGATTATAAAGATTCAAGTAAGAAGTCGATTTCCGCCGCCATCGTCTCTAAAAGAACTGGGTGTTGTAACTGAAGAATGGGCTAAAATTCCTTTGGAAACAATTCACAATTTGTACGAATCAATACCTCGGAGAATTGTGGTCGTAATTGCCGCAAAAAGTGGACCTACACCATATTAAAATACATTTTTTTGATCTCTCAAGGTGTTTCCATTATTTTGTCCCACCCCGGCATGACTCGCGGTCTGGAAGCAAGCATTGTTAGGAAGAACGTTTTAGGGAAAGCAAGCAGTCGTAGTACCACGCTGGCTTACGAGCTCACGCTGTGCCCGTGTGTTTTCTGCCGCTGTATTTTATATCAAGTTACGGCGGTGCTCACGACGACGGCCATCCCGCACAGCTGACTACAGTACAAGTCTTTTTAACCGGCACTCATGGCACTCTGCAGTTGCCGGTTAATATCACCCAAGTAACCACAAACAATTCATACGAGTAGACACGCTACACATAAAAGAAAAACATTATCAATTGTATAAAACAGTTAAAGAACAAAAAACAATGAATAAATATATAAAGCTTGGCCAGCGGGTGCAGGTTTAAAGGAATTCTACTGTACAACGAAATCAAAACGAAAGCGAACTGAAAAATGAACTCGCTGTACTACTTCCCTCTCTCAAATCTGGTCGATCTGGCAACTGGGAAGCCTAGAAGCACGTACTTCTTTGACCACGGCGTATCTTGATTGTGAAACACGAATCGAGCATTTCATTAAGAAAAGTGCAGTTGAACACCGACATGAAGAGCATGTGACCAGCATAAGCGCACGCAACAGGAGCAATACGGAAGTTGAGGTTACCTGTGCTGGTCACAGCAGCACAGGACGTTACTTCATCTATCGCTTGCTAACGACTGCAAGGCTGTGGTTCCTCAGTCTCAAGCACTTGTGAATTAAAAGCTAAAGCATGTTCCAAAATCGGTGACGGACATCACATGCATGCATTTATGTACGAACAGGAAGGACAGACTTACAGTGGTTTCGCAAGTTAATAGCTAGCAGCAGGTTTAAATAAATTTGTTACTTCGCTGCTGAAGCTCATGTCTGGCTACAGTTAAAATAAAGCAAATTATGTCGTTCATGACTTCAGCAGAAATTCGTTAATACGACGGTGTAGCAAACAAAAATCCAGAAAAGAACAAAAATGAACTGCTGGAATGGGAAAACACTGATCACCAAATTTTAACATGTTGAGAAGAACTCGGAATTTTTTGAAGGAACTATTTTCCAGCAAATATAAAGAAAATTAAGATTAGGGACAACAATATTTAAAATAGCTAGAGCAAAAGATAATCACCAACTCGATACAAATAGGAACATCAATTTAATTTACTCCCTATTGTAATAGAACAGAGTTAAAAATCCCTAAAACTCCCTCAAAGAAATATAACTAATTCAGCTTACAGAACAAGAAAGAATCCCACAAACATCTGATCACTGATGTTTGCACTTGCAACTCTGCCAGGAATTGGAAATGGGAAGAATAAAACATGAACAATAAGTGGGGTGAGATACCTTCCTTTACAAATGACATTTACGCTAATAGAACTCACACATAACTCAAAAAAATGAAAGACTTGTACAGCATTCAACATGTCAAATAGCATGTAACCTACGGACTTGAAAGTATTAAAGTCAGAAACTGTATACTTATGCAGGACGTGCACACTCACCAGCTGGTTTAACTGATATTCCTGCTGCTTTCTGTCATGCTCTCGCTTGGCAGCCTCGTGAGCGAGTGCGGCCTCTCTCTCGAGTATTTCCTCCTGATCCTGTTGTAAACGCACTGCCTCTTCACTAGCCAGCCTCTCCCTGACTTCCATAGCATCAGAGCAGCACTCGACCTCAAGGGTAGGGTTGTGGGCGTACAGAGTAGATCCATCGTCATAGTCAACTGCTTGCGAAGACGCAACAACCTTGAGCTCAGCTTTTCTAAACGCGATGTTCTCGACGCTGCGTCTCATGCGCTCCTGCTCCTCAATCCAGACCTGCTCCTTGGTCTCGATCTCGCGCATCTCGTGCGTACTCCGCCTGTCTGAGTCCACAAAGTCAATTCCGCGATCTCTCCTCGAGAAGTAACCATCATCCTCATCGTCGTCCATGCTCTCAATATTATCGAGTCTTTCCAAAGTCTTGGCTTTTTCTAATTTGCCAAGTTTCAATCCACCATCTCTGTTTCTATGCTTTTCCATAGCCATTACTTTTTCCATGTCTTCGATAGTTTGCATCTGAATGCCATGGTCGTATGTTGATCTCAGTTCTTCGTGACTTTTGTAAAGTTTAGCTTTCTTTTCGTGACTCAAGTTGCTTTTTTCGCTTTTTTTAGATTTCTTATCCTTCTTTTTGTTTTCTTTCGTCTTTTCTGATTTTTTACTTTTATTTTTAGCATTTTTATTTTTAGAATATTTACCCTTAGAGCCACCAGACGTGGAATCATTAATTTGTTCATTTCCGACCCAATATGTAGGGAGCGTGCTGACTGATGAGTTATGATCATTCTCTCCAGAGTGAGACGAACTCGAATTATTCATGTTCTCTTGTTTGCGATCCACAGCGGAGACAGGCGCGCTGTCGTTCAAGTTATACCTGCTGTGGTACCTCACATCAACGGCAGATGAACTAACGAGGTTTTTACTTGGTTTATTATGAAGAGGATGGACTTGACCCATCCTATCATTAGATCTAGGAGCATTTCTAGACACATCAAAGGTTGAGTTATAGCGTTGTTGATTTTTGTGGCCCAAAAGGCTGGTATCGATGTACCTACCGCCGGGTCTGTCATCGTTTAATAAATGCGGAGGGAAATTGTGCTGGTCCCAGTACACTGAGTGAGGTCGAGTGTTGTGCCCTACAGCCTTCGCGTGGTGTTGGAAGTGCGGCAGTAGGTGCGGTGGAATGTTGTGCATATACGGAGGCATGTTGTGCAACGGAGAACTGAACTGACTGCCGTTGCGGTGAGGTCGTTTCTCTAATGGGTTGTTCAGATCGTTCTGTGAGGAAGTGCGACCAAAAGACGACCCGGATTTGCCATTGTGGCCATTAGACGGAGAGGGGCCGCTGCGACTGGGCCCGTGATAGCTCACACCAGGAGGCGGCCGGAGGAATTCCCTAGGTTCTCGAGAGTGAATGTTGGTCACCTTCGCTTCAGGGATCTCGCCTTGAGGGCGACTTTTACCCCACGAAAAGAAGCCGCGACTCGGCATCTTTTCAGATTATCAATTCAGCCAAAATCAGGAGCTACCATCAACAAAAGAAGTCAACAAAAGTTCATGCGTATACACACTATGTTAGTGACCCTTTAGCAGAGAAAATTTAATCCTTCAGACTGTTACAAGAACATACTCCAAAGAGAAAAACGTTCTTTGGAAGCATTGATGCGACTAATTCACGAATCCATGTGGAAAATACTTGGTCTTAGAGAACACACTACGCATAATTTTACCGAGAACAACTAAACAAGAATGACCTTCGATGGCATGGGCGCCTTTTTTGAGGACGCTGAGGCCAGAAACTGAACACGAGGAGCACCTCAGCAGCACGCATTCACATTCCAGTGAAGGTGAGCGGGGGCACCGCATCAAAGGTCACCCGCCACTTGTTGCCTGTCGCTAGCGGCAAATGTACGAATTGCAATGAACAAAATTTAATGACTTAGGCGTTATCGGCTAACAACACTCGCCTACTTCACGCAACTTTTGAACAAGAAACAAGCACAAAACTCGTTAGAAAACGGAAAATTTTAAATCATAGAAATGGTTTAGCTGAAGTACACTTGTTTATGTCGAGATCACGACCTATATCACGGTACCTACACTTCCACCTAACGCTTGAAGACTGGACCAATTCTCTTGACACTAGTGCGTAATGACACTCCGTATTCTACAGGAGCGTCAAGACTAGGAGAGTGTAGCGCTGATGTGAGGGGCACAGACGCAAGAGAAAGCATAAAGGTATGCGAACTCTGAAATGCCAGCAGCAAGGGAGGGAGGTAACAACTACCGTGGCAACTCACACACACGAAAAAAGGAGCGGAGTTAGGTCACCCACCAGCACTTCAGTCACTCGCACAACTTAAGCTACCACTTTGACGCTTGAGTACGTCACCAAGTTTGCTGTGTTACAGGCCACCACAATCACTACTGCAACAGTGAGGACTGTAATGGCGAGGTTCAGCGGGTTGGTCAGTGTAATAATGCGGACGATCACATCACACACCACACGCGCCGCGATGTATTCACAGACTGAGTGTTGATGCAGCGCGCACCTCTGGAGCCCAGACTTGTTCCTCTGGATTGTCGGTGTACCTGCGCCACACTATGGTTGCTGTTGCTCTTGCTGCTGCCGCTGCGCAGGTGTGTTCCGTGGACCCGGAGGGGATGCGAGCAAGTCAGCACCTCACTGCCTTCACCCTTCAGCAAGTCAGCCCCTCACTGCCTTCAGCAAGTCAGCACCTCACTGCCTTCACCCTTCAGCAAGTCAGCACCTCACTGCCTTCATGAGTCGTCCTAGCACAGTGTTCATCAAACGGGGACCCGTGGCCCTCAAGGAGGCCACAGGCACTCTACCTGGGAGCCACGATGGGACGCAGAAAAACTGCATACTTAACTATTAAAGGACATGGGGCCATGGGTCATTAACACGTTGAGTGCGATACGACCCGCCGGTGGGTCGCTCAGGTTAGGTTCTATAATTTTTTCAAGGCTTTCTAGTGACTGTGTGTACAAAGTAAAGATTTGCACCAGCTAGGCAATCGCAGGCAACGTGTTAAAGGTTGAGAAACGCTAGCCTAGCACATCAGTATGTGATGCACTGGGCAGTGACAGTGTAGTCTTCAGGGTAGTGGCAGTGCAGTCTTCAGGGTAGTGGCAGTGCAGTCTTCATTCAGGGTAGTGGCAGTGTAGTCTTCATTCAGGGTAGTGGCAGTGTAGTCTTCATTCAGGGTAGTGGCAGTGTAGTCTTCATTCAGGGTAGTGGCAGTGTAG
>VCRD01001531.1:110444-130441 GCA_006783055.1 Trinorchestia longiramus | reverse complement strand
AGCCCTGCCCTCACTGCTTGCCTACTGATTACCCTCTTTGTATCGCTGAGATACTGCTGCTGCAACTCCAACTCCTGGTGGCGACAACTCGTGAGGCCTAAATCACTGTGGACGGAAACCCTGAAGATTTGGCCATTTCCCTTGAGGCCATTACATTTATGCAGAAATAAAGCTGAGTACTAAAGCTCAATTGGTCTTTCAGTTCTCCTCGAGTGGGTGCTATACCGCAGGCAAATTTCAACTCATATTAAATTGAAGTTCATCGACTGGTTGGCAAAAAAAATTCCCGCCTTAACCCAGAAGGTAACAAAACATCCAATTCAGTTAAATGTAATGATGTCAAATCTAATCTGTACCTAAAGAAAATATTTCGCTTATCACTTAAAAAGCGTATAATACCTACCACATCAGAATTTATATGTATCACCAATGAATACATCTTGAGTCATCATTGAAAAAGCGAAGTTTCATTTGTTTCCCATGTATATCTAACGTTCAATGCGTGATGTGAATGTTCATGTATACCCGTAGGTACTGCTGTTCTATCATCTATGATACTACGCATAGAATACCTACCACTTAAGGATTTTATGATAAGGCATTTTTAAAAACCAATGCTGTTACATTTCTTATGTACCAACTTTATTGGAAATATACGTTTTCGTTTTGTTTTGTTTTGTTTTGTTACAATTTGAAGTTACAACTACGATTGAATTTTTCACTTTAAATACTAGTCACAAATGATGTGAAATAAGTATGAAAATTAACTCTAAAATATTACTAAAATAATCATATTTTTTGTCGATTTCCAAAGCATTCTAAATTGATTACGCGATTTCCAAGGCACCACATGCTTTCGGTTGAAAACGTTAATTAATTCATCATGAGATGACGCAAAGTTGCTAACCGTGAAGATACTTCAAACCCGCCGATAGTTTGTTTACAAGTATGTGTTTAGGGTGCATTTGTTGTTACTGCCTAGGTCGTTAATTATTGAAGGAAATTGTCTGAAAATTCACTCCAATCACAAAGTTCAAACATTTGATCATATTTTACGCTTTTGTGAGTATTTCGAAATCAATACACGGTAAAGTATTCATTATTTTAAAGTAACTTTTTTGATACAAAGTATAGAAGTTTATTTTAATTTAACATATATTTGCAATCAAAATTGAAAAATGTCATTTTGAGTTGAACTATTGATTATTGTCAAAATATAATATAATCACATCTAATATAAGTGACCTTGTTATAAATTATTCTGCTGCCGCTATTAGTAGGTAAATTGTTATGTTTACTCCCAGGTATAAAGAGCATAAGTAAAATGACACTGATGATGCTCCATCTGTACTCTGTGGACTGGCTAACTGGATTGCAGACTATAAAAGGCACCTTAATGCGTAGTATGGGATATGATTTTCATTTTGTAGTTATAATTTGTGGTCTCAATGAAGACCCTTAAAAAATTTAGCCCATGTATGTACATTTTTTATTTTTCAAAAATATGGAAGCATTTAGGAATACTTTTGTTTATGTAAGTTCAGTTTTTTATTAATCCTTGATATTTTAAGGCATAGTTGTGGCTCAGGGAACAAGTTTCCTTCTGTTGTCTCATCAAATGTCTATATTAAGAAAAGTTATTTATTTTTAATCATATCCAAAAAAAATTGTAATTCAATCAGAAAAGAAGGCAAGATATGCATTTACAAAACCCTATATCAATGCCTAAAGTTTTTTGCATTAGTTTAAGAAAAAGATTTGTTATATTGTGCTAGTTACTTCTCAAAATTAATTTGATGAAGTAGTAGATGATAGCCAAATGCCAAGTTAAAATGGCTAAACTGTTTTTGTAATCCTAAAGTGTCTGACAAGATGTAATGTGGTGGCAATGACCTGTTTATGGTCACTGTTCACTCAACAATAATAATATTGTCACATTACAATTGTTAAATGACAGTAATATAATAACAACGCTAAGTGAACTAATAAACATTATAACATCATATGATGTTAATGCTGCTGTGGTACCGTCGCGCATCATATGGTGTAAGTTGCCGGTAGAATGCAACTCGTACAAACATCATATGATGTAAATAATGCTCAACAGGTTAATGACTGTTATTTCTACACTGAACAAAACATTGTGTAGATTACCATATATCTGTACTAGTGTTTTGTGAAGTGCTGCATAAAACATTCAGAATATTGAACTAAAGTGAAAGATTTCTAATAGACTTCATAGAGGATACTGGTTGCTTTTGGATTAAATAGATGCCAGTTGGTTGTTGGATGATGAACAGATGCATCCTTAATTATAATTAGTGTTTGGAAAGCTATGTTTTCATAAAAAATCTTTCAACAATTTTTTGTTTAATAATTGATGCATGGTGTATAACATATTGCGTGATTTTTTTTACAATTTGAATTTTGGATTGAATGTTTTCATTCAGCTTATCAAACTTGCATTTGGATCTAAACCAGAATATAGGAAAGGATAATGTGATAATTTTTACTAGAATAGCTTCCACCTTTTTAGGCTAAAAGTTGCCACCATGCTGCGGAGAGGAGGCAAGAGGATACGTATGGATGAGCCTCCCCCCGAGTACGATGAGCCGCCAATGACTCCGATGACTCCTGCTGGTTCTGAGATACAGGAGCCACACACACCTTTCACTCCATACACTCCATATGCCTCAGACACTCCCCTGCATCAGTGAGTTTCTTTTCTATTGAACATGTAATTAATTATATTCATTACTTCCATATTTTATTTTTCTAAAGATTTTAGATTGAAAAAATAAAGCACATTAGTAAATTGTGATGCTTTTACTTCAAGTAAGTTGTGTTCATTTTAGTTTTAGGGTCCTATTTATTGATTGTACTATTTTTTAAGTATGAGACACAATGCCAGATCTTAAATTAAAGGAAAAATTAATGTATGACAACAATAGGCAATGAAAATGTAAATGGCAATGAGTCTTCCTGCATTCAAAATGATTTGAGTCTAAGGAATTCGGTTTATTCTCAAATGTAATGCAATTAACCAAAATAAAACAATGTCAGAATTTTGCCTCAATAAATTTTGTGGCTGACACACTGTGTGTGACAGAAAAGTTTGCGAAATAAAACTTGAAAATGTGAATTCAATATGTTGAACCTCAGATTTCCAGACTAAGTATGGGGTGAAGAGCCCATTGATGCAAATACAGGGTGTCTCAAAAAAATGTACTCACCCTTTAACCGTTGCTAACATGCTGTCTTCTTTGTGTTGCAGGTGTGAGGTTTGAACCTTTGCAAACATGATTCTTTAATCACATTTAATCATGTTCTCAAAGGTTTGAACCTCACACCTGCAACACAAAGAAGACAGCATGTTAGCAATGGTTAAAGGGTGAGTACATTTTTTTGAGACACCCTGTAGTACATTATTGTGAAGTGTTTTAGTGGGAGAGGTTGAAATAATGGAAATAGAGAGCAAAATACCTTGAGATCCTCAAAAGTACATATTACCCAATGTAATACTGACAAACATAAATAAATAAATACATTGAATATCAATGAAAATGTAACTATAATTGTAAATTTCATTTTCTTTGTTGAAAAATAAGATTTATCAATTTATTTTTGCTGTGATGATATCATAGGAACTTAGAGCAGCAGTGTACTCTGAGTCACAGGAGCTGGTATACTCCAGTAAAGCAGTGCTGGATATTATAAGGAATAATAGCAAAATATAAAATAATAGATATAATAGCACCAGCTTGGTCGACTGGTGAGCGAATCTGCTTGTGAGTGGGAAGACCCGGGTTCGAATCCCGCTGCCGACATGGTTGACGCGGCTAGAAATACGGCATGGGACTTGGGTAAACAACCGAATAATTATCAAAGTAATTATCCGACCCAAGAATGGGCCAGAAGGTTCGTTCCTATAGCCTCATTCTATTCTATTCTATTATTTTGAAACTGAACAAATGACTTTAACCCATAATGAGGATTTTAAAAACACGGTCTCCAAAGAAAAAAGCTCATTTAAAAAGAACCATATTCATATAAAAATATCCCAGACTGAATGGAGAATATTAAAAGTATGTGCAAAATGATACATTGGGAAATACTATGATATAAATGAAATATAATGGAAAGATATGTGCTCAACTTGTTGAGTAAAGATTAGGTTCAAGAGTAAACTAAGGTTTGAAAATTTTTAGTTAAAGTCTTTGTTGGAATATTTAATGATTCCAAATAATGAAAATATAAAATTAAATTACAAATAATGGTGCTCTTGTAAATTCATTCTGTAATTTTACTTCACTCAAAAATCTCATGCTTAATGGTTACTTGCTAACCTATGACCTTCAGTAGATTTTCAAAATGCAAGTACTGTAGTTCTATTTATTATTTGTTGTTTTCTGCTAATCATAACCCAAAAATTTTGATAATAATTGTCCAATTAATATCTTGTCTAGAGTTTTGACAAGGATTCTTTTTGCCTGACATCTCCATTAATCCAATTCTATTTATTTCCTCTCTTTGTACAAAATTCAGTCCTGAATATCAAGCTGGTGCGTATGGCCAGCCCACGTATGAACATGAGCAACAGCAACAGCTCCTGCAACAACAACAACAACAACAACAACAACAACAACAACAACACCATGAGCAGCAGCTGCAGCAGCAACAACATCAACAACAGCAGCACTTACAGCAGCAAATTCAACAGGAGCAGCTCCTACATCATCAGCAGATTCCTCCAGAACAGCACCAACCACCTGCCTCTTCATCTATTGTGGCTTCTCCTGGTTACCCTGACTACCTGCAGCAGCAGCAGCAACTGCAGCACCGCCAGCTACCACCTGAACAGCCGCATGGTCATGTGCTTCACCAGCAGGGTGCTGAACACCTGCCTGGAGTGCTTCCACAGCCTGATGACAGGAGTCTCCAAATGCATGCTGTGCCCCCTGCTGACTACACAGCACCTGCAGCCACTGCACCTTATGACTATCCTACACAAGTAAGAAGCTCATTTCACCTAACCTGCAATTTTTCAGATATTTTGGTCTCTCGTGTATGATGAGTATCAAGTGTCTGCCCTTAAATTATGTACGGTTTCTTAAAAACACATTAAACAAGTTCATTCATAACAGTAAGATGTACATATAGAAGTTTTCTAACGTTATTGGATCTTCAAAATGGTGCTCAGTAATTGGAACACATATTATAGTGCCGGTTGTATTACATATCATTAGTTTTAACTATTACTGTAAAAAAATGCATTGTTTTCTAATCAGTCAGTACTTCGTTATCTTTAAGCATTCCCAGAATGGATGTGAATTCAGATTACAGTTTTTTTTAATTTTTGGTGTTTATGAAAATGCATTGAAGAAGGTGATTCTGTAGTGCACTTAGAAATTTGACATTTGTTTGTGGCAAGTAGATTCTGGAGCTTCTCTCACAGAAGAATTACTAATACTGTTTGGCTTAGTATGCCTCCTTCCAGAAATTTCTTATTGGTGAAATAAGCTATTTGGTGTACTAGAGCACTAGTTATTAAAATCTGTTGTTGATTCTGTGTGAAAATTATATATTCTTTTACCTGGTTGTGAGGAGAAAGCTGCTAGTGTAATTCTGGTGAATGCTTGTTGAAGTGTAATGCATCTTTTCCTATTTGCTCTAATGATAGGCTTTAAAAGATGATCATCTGGAATTGCCCATGCCTGACAATTTCGGGCAAATTGATGATGATGGGCAATTACAGGGGATGGCGATTACAGATGACATAATTGCCAGGTGATCATGTTGGAATTGGTCAAAAGGGAGTGACCAATATAGGCTGAACACTGATCATCTGTACTCTAACATTTGATGTCTGTACATCTCCAATTGTTTCTTTGAAATGCTCATAGTTGAGTTGGATTGTGCATTTAGATTCTTCCTTGGTTCATTGTGAAGCATTTTTGGGCTGTAAGAAATTTTTTGCTCATCTCATTTTAACCTCAATGCGTTAAAGAAGTCAGAAGTTCTGCCAAGGCCAAGAAGTACTAGTATGTACTAAAAAGTGCAGAGTTTCCCCCCACAAAGCACCGGAACTGTGTGAAGTTTCTCGCATGAAGTACAAAATTTCCCTCTTCAAGTACTGACTTTGGAGAAAATTCCCCGTATTATGTACTAAAAAACGTAGGAAATTTCCCTTATTGGGTACTGGCAATGCTGGGTAGCAAGTATCCCTCATAAGTACTACAAATTTATTATACAGGTAGAAAAAGTCATTTGGTATCTTTTTATAACCTAATTACATAATTCTTCATATTGGCATCATTTTTCTCTTTTAGTATGCCATGGATTTAGCTCAAAAGGTAAGTTTTTCAAGTTTCACTAAAGCATAATTTTATATGAATGCCATGAAATGAAACCTTCTAATTGCGAATCTTCATTTTTTTATTAAATTTCTGTAATAAATGCATTTCTTCAGTCTCTTACTTCAAAATCACGTTCATATATCCAAATGCAATGGAGCATCTTTTATGTGGTATTCCTTTTACTTATTTTTATACTCAGAGTTAATAAAGCATCTTCCATAGTTGTTCCCAATTGGTGACGAGATTGCGTACCTGTTCTCACTAGTTTGTTCTCAATTCAGGCATGAGATGACGTGCCTGTTCTCGCCTGCTTGTTCACAATTCCGACTCAGTAATTGTTTTCAAAGTTTTTTTTTTCTATAGTGAAACTAATTTCAATCGTTTCATCACCCAAATTTTAGTTACTTGTTAGTGTTGGCAAATAAAGGAACCTCAAGTGTTGGTGTCATCAATTCTAGTTCTATTTATGTTCTCGGAACACTTGTTTCTTTGAATTATTTCTGCAACCTCCCATGATTTGTTTACGACAGTGGGCTCGGCCAACGAAAGCAGTACAAGTTTATTCTTCTTAACCTTGGCCCCCTTCATTGATCTGAAACCCAGTCGGACATTAAATGTATTTTACTGCTGACTGACTTGAGATCCTTATTGGTCTCCTAAACAGTATGTGTAATTTTAAAGCGTGATTGTTCTTTAAATAAACGTACTTGACTAGGTACTGATATGATTGCTTCTACATTGGTTATTCTTTACGTTCAAATCATACCAGAAAATAAAATACAGCTATCATAGATTTCTTATTCATTCAAATGTCTTCTTTTTCGAATATATTCTTTAATGAAAATGAACTGTAAGTTTGTTGAGATGACCTTCAATTTATTTGTTTTTTTGTTCTTCTTAAAAAATATTCCTGTTTGTATCTGATACGATTTGGTTTTAATAAAAGAAAAATTTCATGTGTTTAACACTGGAGCACTGAACATGGGTGTAGTTTGGGCGAGGCTAGGGACGTCTATATTCATGTTTAGTGCTCCAGTTTTAATTGAAGTCTTGGGTGTCTGTTCATGTTTAGTTATTATTCAACAATAAAGGCATCGTTATGACAACACTTCACCATCAACTACTTTTCACTAGTGACAAAAATTATGTTACTCGCTGCTTACATATTTTCAATAAGTTGGATGTTGCTTGCCTATTCTGCATCATTGTTAATTCTCTGTCATTTATTTCTACTAAGGACACAAGATACTTAACCATTTGCGCATGAGCCTCTGTTGTAAATTTCAACCTTCCATGATGTATTTTGAAATACAAATCCTGTTTATCATGACAGGGCCCCAATACCGGTGAGGTACACACAACTCAGCAGCCGCCGCTGTCTGACACCCCGGACGCCTCAGAGCCCCGGCTACGCCTCGTAGAGCCTGAGGAGGTTCCACCTGCTCCACCTGTCCCTGCCACTCCTGAGCAGCATCCTGCACCTGCTCTAGGTATATAAATGTTCACTAGGGCGCTCTGTGTTCTGAAGAGGCGATAGTTATGCTTGTCAGTGGGGCGCTCTGTGTTTTGAGGGGGCGATGAATGTAGTTGTGTCGTGTAGTCGTGTAGCAGTGCCGTGTAGTCATGTAGCAGTGCCGTGTAGTCGTGTAGCAGCGCTGTGTAGTCGTGTAGCGCTTGCAGACACAGATGCTGTGTGTTGCTCTAAGTCGTGTCGTGTAACCATGCAGTGCTTGCTGTTCAGCAGACACGGAGACTCCTGCAAACCTGAGTAGTGCCACGCTGCCCAGCTCTGAGGGCGACAACGTGAGCGTTGCTGGTGACCCGGAGGATGAAGGACGAGGAGCCGACGGCGACGACGAAGAAGATGACGAAGACGACGACGAGGATGATGATGATGATGACGAAGACGATGATGCTAGGGCGGGAGGCCGTAAAGAAACGCCCCCTCAGAATTACGAGCCCATCCCCCGCCTCACCATCTCCATCAGGGGGCAGAAGAAAGGTCGCGGCCGAGGAAAGATCGGTGCGTTTCTGTTCATTTGAGTTCGCATGAAATATTGCATCAGTCTTCAGCTTTTTCATGTTATAGCAACTGGAAGAATTTTCTTATGTTTTTACTTTGTAGATTTTTTGTTCTTCTGCAGTTGTTTTTCTTTATAGTTTGCCTTCGTCATATGACAACAATTTGAAGTTAAATGTTTCATCTCGACGTCTTCTACGCTAGGGGTGGAGGTAGTGTGCGAGTTTGGATTCTTGGATTTTAATTTATAAGTAAGGCACCTTGGAATTTTTAAATCTAGGAATGGTCGGAATTTTTTGCTTTCATTGAGTTTTGTGTACCTACAGAGCTCGTCAAATAATTATTTGAACTTGTTTTTGTGCTCGTTTCGTGTACTCCATGAAAGTTATCTTCTTAAATTTTCTTGTGTGTAGCGACTGTTTTGAAAGATCACTTTTCATTAACATCTATCAGTGTACCTAGCGTGGCGTATTCTTTCAACTTTGCCATAATTCTCTTCCCTAAGCACGCTGAGTTTATTGCTTAATGACGTGAAATTGATTGAACTGGAATAAATGAATCTCATAACTTTGAATTTCTGTGTCGAATTACAAACATGGAATGACAGCAAAATTAAAGACACGTGTTTATATTTTCCTGGTTCAGGCTGTGTTGAAATTTGGCTTTTTGTCAGAAATTCAACCTTCAGGTTATCAATCATTCTGTTTGTGTCTTCTCTCTTAATTGTCTTAGAGTTGCAGCTTCATATGTATTTACACACTGTTAATATAATGTATCTTGGTTCTTCTGTAACGTCAGTGTACTATGCCTATTTTCATTGCATAATTGTTTTTGTACAAAATTTCTTGTTACAATTCTTCCTTTGCAGCTGCGAGCATCAAGAAAATCGGGGATCTTGTTGTGGGAAGCAGCAGCCCTCCACACACTGCCCCTGAGCCGGAGGTGAAGAGAGGCAGAGGACGACCTAGCAAGAAGACGGTCACGACTACGTCTGCTGCTGCAGGAGGGGCTACTGAGGATGGGGTGTCTGCCAGCAGCACCAGCACTTTGCGTGGCGCTGAGGAAGACTCCAGCCTCTACGCTGTCGTTAAGGCCGGCCGAGCTGCTCTTGCTGTGAGTAGTACCCTTGTCTTCAGTACCTCAAACCAGGTGCTCTTCGTGTAACCGAGTATTTTGAATGGTCATTTGATATTTAGAACTACTGCAGTCGCTGCTAGTACTAAGACGTGACTTGCAACTTGCAGCTGTAGTGAACCAGAAAAGTGACATTCTAACTTAAGAAAACTTGTGATGCGTGAGCTTAGAATTTCGGTGGTGCTTTATCGTCCTGAGCATTTTTAGTGTGTATTTATGCCTTGTTTCATTGTAATTGTGCGTGCAGCAAACGGTTGATGACTGGATCGACCACTACAAGGAGCACAGAGATGCTGCGCTGCTGCGGCTCATGCAGTTCTTCATAGACAGCGCGGGATGCAAGGGCCGCATCACACCCACTATGCAGGTACCTCATGAACCGGATGACTGGGAGTGTGACCTTTACCTTTTTTCCCACCGTACTCCAGGAACCTGAGCGGGATTGAGGTGCATGTGCGTGATGAAGGGGCTTGAGCGTAATTGAAGGGCCTGAACATGATTGAGGTACTTACGCGTGTTTGAAGTGCCTGTGCTTGAGAAGTGTGTGCTAGCATGAGACTTGGGTGGGCACACCGGTGTGACACCCAAGATTTGACCTCTCAGCCTGTTCCTGTTGCCTTATTATACTCTCGATGTCACCAGCGGTGGTTTGTTGAGATGGCTGCATCTTTAACAAGGGATCGCAAAAAACTTAACTAGAGAACAACGCAAGCTTAGTTGACCGCAATTTTGAAGCATTTAGTCGTACTGCTTGTTGTTAACCCGTTCGTGGTCACATTAATATACACATAGTGTACCTCCTGTAGTTACGAGAAATCAGAAAAAAAAATGTTTTTCCCCTAAACAACCAAAAAACACTTAAGAAACAAGGAACCTAAGAAACTCTGACTGGTTTGTGATGCATAAGATGTATCATTCTTCCTCTTACCAGAATGACGAGGATATATTACCAAGCTGAAGAAGTAAGAAAAAAAAATTAACGTCAGTTGAGCGGGTTAAAAGGCGAGTTTACCTCATATCTTTTTTTTTATTAAAAAGTTATTGTATTATGGTCGTTCGCAATGCATGTTCCTGTAAAATTACGAGTTTTTGTATAATTTTACGCTTAAATTCGAATGAATTTGCAGTGTGCAATTTTTCACTGCTCACTGAACAACTGCCACTGCGCACTAATAAACTGCCGTTGCTCACTGAACAACTTCCACTGCAAGTGTTGTAACTATTGTCACCACACTGAACAATTATCACTACACTGAACAACTGGTACTGCACACTAAACAAGTGCGATCACACTAATCAACTGCTTGCACAAGTGATGCAGTGTGCTGGCAAGGGAAGAATAACTCACAGAAGTATGACTTACTGCAGGCCACCATGGAACACGCAGAGATCATCCGACGTATGACGGAGGAGTTCGAGGAGGAGAGTGGCGAGTATCCTCTCATTCAAACCGGTCAAATGTGGAAGAAATTCCGTGGCAACTTCTGTGAATTTGTTCAGGTCAGTTGAAGGGTGGACAGCACTAGTGGACTACTTGCATTTTTTCCCGTGGTAAATGTAATATATTTTCCACGGGAAAAAATGAAAGTAGTCCACTCCCGTGCTGTCGCTAACACAGCGCTGACAGAGGCGATTACGATCCAGTAGTTTACTATATGAAGGGTGGACAGCACTAGTGGACTACTTGCATTTTTTCCCGTGGGAAAAAATGCAAGTAGTCCATTAGTGCTGTCCACCCTTCAGTTGAAGTTGGTTCTAATTCAAATTAACTTCACTCACAGTTTACTTCTGTAGCCGAAAGAGAAACCTGTGTACATTTTTGAGTAGCCATCATAATGTGGTACATCATAACTGCGCATTTAAATTTTTCAGTGATAGATCTGCTCTTAACCCATTCCCTCTGAGAATTTTTTTTGTTAGGAGTGATGTATTATGCTCTGTATATACTTGAATAGGCCAAATAAAAGTACTTATGAAGAAAATATATTATGACTCCTTATATTTTGTGAAATACAGGCCAGTACCATATGGTACCACTAGCAAGATGTGTGTACAAATATGGCCCGATTCAAATTTAGTCTATGAAAGTTAATTTCCTCTGAAATAAAAATAGGTAAAATAAGAGCGTTTAAATAAAAAAATGAACTATTCAACATAGATCCAATATGACTTTAATTTAATTTGTATGGTATTAACAAAAACATTGCATGCGTAACCCAAAAAGACATTTGCAGCATTGCGAGTATATGATTGCTTTATCTTTCCCCCGCTTGATCATGATTTTGGTGCTCTCTAATTTACTAGTAACTGCATCGTAACCTCCTCTTGGTGCTTTATCAAACCTTTTAGGGACATTACTGGACACAATTTTTCAAGGCCATTTGCGCGAAGGGTACCTGTTTGATCGTAGCCTCTTTGTTATAGTTCATGTTATAATGGCATGGAAGTGAACAAATTATCAAAGAAGAAATAAAATGGGAGTTCATTCTTTTCGAGACTGTAAGTTGACATTTGATGGAAAACAGTTGAAGAACATTTAAAAAAATTCCTTTCATTTCTTCATCACCTCTGCATGTCTCTCCTTGATACACATCAAAAGCACGCAAATATGCACTAGGAGTAATTTGGTATCACACTTTATACCCAAAGCGTATAGATTTATTTCTTATAGCTTGCACACCCATGTTTTCTAAAATATTTAACCATGGCTTCATCATGCGATATTTTTTTTGGACGGTACAAAGTGTTCCATAAACTTCTTCTGTAAGTGGAGAATGAGAGGTATTTGTCAGATGATGTATTTGATGTATTCAGATGTCTGTTGATGTATTTGTCAGGTGTATATAACACATCAGAAGCATTGAAATGCAAACATTTCATGATGATATCGAAACGCTCTCGTCTCATGGCATCAACAATGGCACTGTTGTAAACATCATATGACTTTCACCAAACATATGTTTTCGGGACAGAGTATTGTACCCAGTCAATAATAAAATGGCTAGAAATACCTTCAAGTCACTAGTTTGTACTTCTATCATACATCAGGCCATTTTTATCAATGAATATTTAGTCATTTCAGTCTGCACATGCTGCAGGATATCATCATTGATGAATAGTCCAAAAAGCTCAACTGGTGTCAAATCTGAAGATTTCGAGTAATTGCTTCCAGGGAAAATACTACAACTATTTGACTTATTCCCTTTTGACCACAAAATATTTCTTGCCGCTTTTCGCCATTTAACTGAAGTAGTTTTATGCTCTACTGATTGAATTTTTTGGCGAATTTATCCCGTGGATCATCACTCGTTTTCCTATTACGAGGCTGCAACTCTGCGGAAGCCAAAGTTGGTCACATGATCATTTGTCTGCATTACAATTCCTATTCAAATTTTCATCTCTTGTATCTTTATCTGTGAAATCGCAAGCATCAGGTTACGTCTAAATATCCTACTCACTTTATCCTTTGCTAACATATTCACAATTTAATTCATAGTGAGGGACTTGTGAAATAACTCATAAAATAAGTTTGTACGCGTATCATCTTAGCGGTACCATACGGTACGGCAGACTCCAATTTAATATTGCACTTACAATTTTAGCAGTAATTATCAAAAAGATCTGCAAAACAGTTTTCATGCATCTATCATGAATGTTTATTCACCTCACATTCAAAAATATGCTCTTAGATGGTTACTATAACTTACTTTTTGAACGGCATCATCTCGGCACAGCGTTTTGAAATGATGCATAACTCAAAAAACACCCTGGTGTATGATGCAACTGCCACCGGCAAGCTTAGGCATTGCGGCTGAGACATCGGTACATACAAGTATCGAACTTGTTTAGAACATGTCTCTATTAACTGTTTTTAATTGAGTGTGTTTTATTTTAGGATAAATCATGTGGTACCATATGATACCGCTGGGGGAGAATGGGATAATAGGTATGTTGTGTATTTCAATTAATAATTCTTTTAAACATTTGTTTTACTCTGTTCTTGCCCTGTATTTGTCGCTTCTCGTAGCACGAGTGTGCGTTAATTTGCTTGTGTTGGGAATATTGTGTTTCAAGCACTTTTTTGTGAATTTGGTAGCATCAATACGAAAAGAAATATCAATTTAAAAACGGTATTCAACCAGTTTTGCCTTGCAGATCAAAATGACTAAAGTTATTTTGCAACACTTTAAGCACAGTCATTGGTGTACAGTGCTTGAATGTACATATTTTGTGTAAATCGTCACGTTGTTGGTGTATGGGCAGGTGCTGGTGAAGCAGTGCCAGTACTCCATCATCTACGACCAGTACCTCATGGACAACGTCATCTCGCTGCTCACTGGACTCTCGGACTCCCAAGTCAGAGCCTTCCGGCACACCGCAACTCTAGCAGGTGCGTCTCATGCAACATTAACACGTTCACTGCCGCTTGACGCACATCATTTTATGCTCTAAATTTCAAGCGGCAGCGAACGTGTCAAGGCACAATATCTTGTGCTTCTAATACTCTAGTACTGAGATGCGACTGTAAAATTTCCATTTTTATAAGATGTTGCTCAAAAGAGTGATTTTCAAAAGAAAATATTATACGGACTTTATTTCCGTTTCATACCACCAATAAACCAAAGACTGTCCTGACGATTAGGACACGACTCTAAGAAACGTTAACGGTCACTCTTGTTTTTGCTTCAGCTTCACTTCTGCTTCTCCAATTGCAGCCATGAAGCTGATGACAGCGCTGGTTGACGTGGCGTTGACTGTGTCCGTGAACCACGACAACACGCAGCGCCAGTATGAGAGTGAAAGGCAGAAGACGCGGGAGAAACGTGCTAATGACAGGCTTGAGAACCTCATGACCAAGCGCCAGGAGCTCGAGGAAAACACTGATGAGATTAAGAACATGCTTACCTACATGTTCAAGTCTGTCTTCGTGCATCGGTACAGGTATCGACTCTCGTTCCTAAATGATGAGATGCCCCAAAATCAAGCGAGGCCCTTTAATACCGTGCACCATCGAGATTGCTCCAATTGTGGCTGCGATAGTTAGACCAAGAATTTAATAATAATGATAATAATAATAATAATAATCATAGGTACAGGTGGATAGTTCCTTCTGCTGCTCGAACCAGGTTCTGTGTAAACTGAGACTGTAAGAGTTTTCTTCTGGATGAAAACCGTTTCAGGTCTTGGGAAATGTTGTCTTTCAAATGTTTTATCTATGATCTTCTGGGATTTTATTTACTCCTGAAAAAAGTTCTAAAATTTTCAAATGAGGGTGAGTATTAATGTTGTAGTTAGGTGCATTCAAGTTACAACATCTCCGATATTATTTCGGTGGACTGAAAAGAGAAATATGTGATTTGTTTCAAATGTGTATGCACTCGGTGTGAATGCGTGACAGAGATGACAGTACTGTACAACACAGAACTCTAGCGGTAACAGCTAGAATGAGGACTGTTTTTCATGCTTAGAATTGCTTATGGCATTTGTGTCTATGCCTCCATTAAGCTGACTGGCGCTTCGTTTCATGATTGAAAAACGGCATCCATGTCATAATCGATGAAAAGAAAGTCCCATTCATGTCGTTCTCATTGCCTGGTAACATGCCAAGCTCGCAGCCTTGTGGTCGTCCGTCAGCATTCGTGGCACCCATTTGGAGGACACTTTTTGCATTTTTAGGTCTTCTTACACGATTGTGGGCACAGATTCCACGGAAATGCCAACTTTGAAGGCAATGTGTTCCACACTCGTTCGACGATCCTTCAAAACAACTTTTTCCACTCGTTTGGTCATGTCGTTAGACCGACTGGTGTTAGGCCGATGTTCTGCCTTCGTTGAACTGACGCACCCACGAACGAACATTAGACACATTAATGACACCATCAGCATAGGTTTCACTCAACTGGCGATGAATTTCAATCGGGGCCACACCACTCAACTGAAGAAAACGAAAGATTACACTCTGTACTTTTAGTGGAAATGTCGCCCTTTTAAGTATCAAAAACAGTTCTCACTCTCACCGCTGCCGCTAGTGTTCTGCTTGCCGTACAGTGCTGCTATCTCTGTCACTCATTCATAACTAGTACGGTCGTATTTCAAAACAAATCGCATATTTCTATCAGTTTCCAGTCCGGAGAAAAACATTAGAAGTATTGGAAGTTGAATGTACCACGTATTATGTATTCAATTCGAATCATGTTTGCGTCGTTGTTGAAATATGTTTTTTCAATTATTAATGATGATTAAGTATTCGATATATATTTTAGGAGATTTTCATACTCATCACCAGGGATACGCTGCCTGAAATTCGTAGCATTTGCATGGCAGAAATTGGACTTTGGATGAAGAAATTCCACCAGAACTTCCTGGATGACACTTACCTCAAATACATTGGCTGGACCCTGCACGATAAAGTAAGTTGGCGAAAAAATTCCCCTAGTTTTTGTACCAGAAAATTTTCGTTGTATGTTAAGAATCTTACTCAAGTCGTGCGAACTATCAATTAATGAGAAGAGATCAGAAAGTTGCCAGGATGATGGATGTCGATTGCTGAACTTGAAGTGCTATGTTGGAAATATTAAAATGCAGAGGGCTAGGTACAATATGAAAAAAGTTTACACGAGTGTTTGATTCTATTGACTGTTTTGTGTGGTGTAGTAACTGTAATACTCAAGAGTAGCAACAAAGAAGGGGTTTAAAAAGTGAAGCATTTAAAAATCATAGTTGGGATGTAATTGGATGATATCGTGAGGAATCGTTATGTGCATTAAAAGATAGTTTGAAAGTGTAAATCAGCAGCATCTGATTAGGAAAAAATTAGTATTTGAAATAGAAAGGTTTGTCATAGGTACCTTGAAATATTGCTTTAAGGAGATTTGTATTGGAGTCGTGTCTACAGAGGCCATAAGAACGTACGGCAGAGTGTGAAGTAAATCGACGTTGTTACTGTCAGTCTTTGATTTTTGGTGTTTAGAACCGAACAAATTTGTACAGCGGACTCAATGTTAGTTTTGGGAATGTTCTGACTTGTTTTCTGCCGTTGTTTAAGATTGGGTGGATGTCAAGGTGTAGTTTTTTCTAATTTTTTGCGAACCTCATCGCGACAGAATTTCTTGTCAGATTTATTTCTGAATTATTTCTGTTATTATTTCTTTGCCTGTTCTGGCTATTTGATTGGAATTCAAAACGTGCTAGGACAGTTCAAATTTTAAGTCTTATATACGATATCCAATTGAAAAGTTTACTTGTTTATTCATTTCACATGACTAAATTGAATATTGCGTGTGTTGCTACCCCGTATTTGTGCGCATGTAACATTTATCCGTGTGTACACAGGTGGGAGACGTGCGTCTAAAGTGCCTGCAAGCCCTACAGCCGCTCTACGCAAGTGAAGAGCTCAAGAGCAAACTGGAACTCTTCACCAGCAAATTCAAGGACAGAGTCGTCGCCATGACCCTTGATAAGGACTATGACGTCGCTGTCCAAGTGAGTGATTATTTAAATTAGTCACTAGCAGAGTGATGAATTTACCGTGCTACGCACCACAAATTTTGCAGCACATTGGGAAAGCTTGGTTTGTAACTTTCTTACGCTGACTACATTTCCAATGTGCAGGAATAATTGACTAGTCTCCCACAACTTGATATTCAAGTGCATTTACTTTTATTCTTGTTGCGCGCTGGAAATGTTTGAATATGTTTTCTCTTTGTCCCTTCAATATCTTGAGTATTAAGTAATTATTATAATAAACTGAAACCGCCGTCTTGAAATGGCTGCATCTGTCTTTCTAGAAGGAAAATTGTTAAACATAGTTAATCTCTCTACCTGACCTCCATCATATTCATACTTGACTTCAGCATTGGTTGCTTGGCATTTTCTCGCCTGTACAAACCCATCTAATATTTCATTCACTGAGTTATAGAACCGCAAGTCGCGTGACCGCCAATCATGATGGCCATTCTCATATTCTCCTGTGATGTTCTTAACGATTAACGCGTGATTGCTAGGCTGTCCGGCTGGTGATATCAATCCTGAAGTACCACCGGGACATCTTGACGGACAAGGACTGCGAGCACGTCTACGAGCTAGTGTATTCTTCGCACCGAGCCGTGGCCCAGGCTGCAGGGGAGTTCCTCAACGAGCGCCTCTTCATCCCCGAGGACGAGGCTGGAGAAGTCACGCGCACCAAGAGGGGGAAGAAGCGGCGCCCCAATACTCCCCTCATTAGGGATCTGGTGCAGTTCTTCATCGAATCTGAGGTGTGTTCAGCCTCTAACCAAGGGCTCGTTAGACTTGTGCTGCATAAAATCTCACCAAATGAACAAATGGCAGTCCAAGTGCTAAATTGAGGGTTGAACTTGTGTGAAATTTCCTTCAGTAATGATACTGATTATAGGGTTTAACCTGAAAACATTTATTTCCAGAAGTATGGTACAATCATGAATGCAATGGACTGCAGAAAGTTTATAGAAAAACCTTAATGCCTTCTGGTGACAATGTAGCCACTAAAGCCTTTTGGTAAAATATACAATAAAGCCTTTGTTTAAATGTAGCCAATAATTCCTGCCTCGCTAAAAAGAATTGATGTATAAGTTCCGTACGTTCCTGCTCATTACACAAAAAAAAACTAGCCTTGGCTTGCCGTGCGGTGGTTAGAGCAGTTCTGTTAATAGAGTTCGAGGTTTAATTTTTAAATATAGGTGTGCCGAGTGCATCGCTAATTTATTAACTATGTATGCAGATCAATGATAGAAAACTTTCTAAACAGAGGTGCCAAATGCTCCCTACTAGGCAACTGTTACTTCAACAGCTATTCAAAACGGGCGTGAATATTGAGTCATAAAGCAACGTTAAATATAGGAAGATTGACTGAAAATTTAACTTACAAACTTGAAGCTTGTTTGTGGTTAAATACAGTGCGTGCTCTGCTGACAGTGTCGAAATTATCTAAGGGTTTGAAACTGTTTACTGAGCTAAAACATCAGCTTGGTTGCCTAGCTTGAATTACGTTTCGACACCTCATGCTCTAATATAATCAATAGAAAGACCGCGAAAACGAAAGAACTGAAAATTCTCTCTTAACAAATTATCATACATCATAAAAGGAAGTATATTACTTCCCTCCTAGTGATGCAGAGAGAAAAGACCAGTGACATATTTTAATACAATAAGATAATTAAAACTAATACACTCCTTTTTGTTTGTAATGATCACACAAGGATTCTACAATTGGATTTTCAAGAATTCTACCATACACCGATTGACTTTCAAATTACATTCAAATACGTTCGTCCTCGAAACTTTTCTTCAATAAGAGGCTTTAAAGTGTTTTAAATTTTTCTCAAAACTTACAGGTGTTATAAATGGCATCAATTCTTTAATGATATTTTATTTTATTTTATTTGAACTGTGTTTTCTTTTCTTTATAAGGCTTAATTCGAGACTGTGAAAAAGCTCTACTGTGAAACCAAAATAAATTCCTAAATATTATCTTTTTTACCTTTATTGGTTGTACCTACTCTGTCCCACGTCCCTTACCTGATGTATTGCTGGTCAACAACGGGTTGATATTAATGGGTTTTGATTACATGACTTTTGCTCGGTCTGATATGCTCATAATCCTTGTTACAGTTAATGAGGTCTCTCAGCTGAAACCCCAAGAGTTCGGCTACTCACGAACGTAACGTGATATTTGACCACCTGTAGTGAGAACACCAGACTGAGAACACTGGTACTTACTTTCATTCTTAAAGAGTGAGAGGCCCCAAAATAAAACGAGCCATGCCTTTTAACGTTGTGCAACACTGCTGAGATCGCTCTTATTGTGGTGTCAGTAGTCAAACCAGAAATATATATTATATATATACCTTCCAAACTCTTTGTTGCTTCTCCCTTGCAGCTACATGCCCATGGCGCATACTTGGTGGACTCGCTGATCGACAGCAACCCGATGATGAAGGACTGGGAATGCATGACGGATCTACTGCTGGAGGAGCCTGGACCTGAGGAAGAGCCGCTCGATGACAGGCAAGAGACGTCTCTCATCGAGCTGATGGTGTGCTGTATCAAGCAGGCCGCGACAGGGGACCCGCCTGTTGGACGCGGACCTAACAGAAAGATGACCATGAGTGCAAAGGAGCTTAAGCAGGTTAGACTCTTTGTTCTCTTCTGAGCTCCGAGTTCTGATGAATTGGAAATTCTCTTAAGTATTGTTGAGTGGAAGTAAATGACAATTAATGACAAGGATCGGTAAAAAAAAATCGTCTTATCTGTAAAGTAGCTAATGATAAGTTCCCTACAATTTGAAGCGTTAATCCATACACTGAAAAACAAATCCAAGAATGCTATCATAACTAGCATTCTTCTGCGAAGACATGATGTGAATCTTAATTCCCAAATTCTACTAACAAATGAAAAGGTTAAACAAATATGTGCAGGAAAAGGTGTCATGTACCTAGACCTGATGTCCCATTACACTGGACAGAATTATC
>VCRD01001531.1:71714-110359 GCA_006783055.1 Trinorchestia longiramus | reverse complement strand
CGGGTTCGAATCCCGCTGCCGACATGGTTGACGCAGCTGGAAATACGGCATGGGACTTGGGTAAAACAACCGAATAATTATCGAAGTAATTATCCGACTCAAGAATGGGCCAGAAGGTTCGTTCCTGTAGCCTCATTCTATTCTATTCTATTCTATTCTATTCTATTCTATTCTATTCTATTCTATTCTATTCTAAGTAGTTAAAATATCGAAATATCTAGCGTTTTATTTTTTACACAATTTGTAGGAGTTGTGGTATATCCTAATGAAGGAGATACCAGGCTGCTTACTTTAATTTTAGTTCTCAATAAATTTGAGGTAAATCCATGTTATTCATGTGTGTTAATCTTACCGCCGTAAATCAGGTGGTCACACCATTTAACTATGACACATCTGTTCTGGTTACTTTTTGGTAAGAGGTCCCATGGGATGTGCTGCAGTGTCTGGGCCATCGCGTATTTACGAGTAACTCGACTGGGTCGTAGTACACATTTGTGTAGTAAGCAACAATTAGCCCTTCATCGCCTCTTTTTTAAGTTTCGCTATAAATGAAGTCTAATAGACCGATAGTTTATGAATTAGCGTGTTTGCGTGGAAAAGAACAAAGCTAGTTCCTAACATGTTCCAAATATGTCAAAACAATTTCGGAACAAAAATTGAACAAAATTGGTTGAATATTGTCCTAGTTTAGTTAAATTCAAGCGCACATACTCTATGTAGTATCATGGGCGGTAGTGGCTTAAATTAATCTATTGGCTAGGTGAACGACGACCGAGCTCGACTGACGGAACACCTCATCCCGACGCTGCCTCTGATGCTTAACAAGTTCCTGGCAGACAAAGAGAAGGTGGCCAACCTGCTGCTCATCCCTCAGTACTTCGACCTCGAGATCTACACCACCAGCAGGCAGGAAAAAGTGAGAAAGTTTAAGTGTCATTGCTAGAATTTGTTGTGTTCTGCTACAAATTATGCGCTGGTAGAAAAGTTCCGAAACTACATTAAAGTGTCCATTATGGAATTTATTTTCCGTTATTCCTTAAGCGTAACTCGACCCTAAATGCGGCCAAAATCATCCTTCGTAGGGCGGCTCCCTTGCACTGTTGACGCGAGTCATTTAAGTGAATAGTTCTCAAGATTTAGTTTATCATTATGCACTTGCCTTTTTGGTATGAACTTATCGAATATGATTCAACTACTGATGGTAATTGGCGCTCCTAGAAAAAAACTAGAATTCAGACTATTTACGTGTTACTATTTACTTCAGTCGTCAGATAAGCCTCGTCCCGCAAACTGAGGAGATTGACGATCGTGTGTATACTTCCATATTACATGAAAGGTTCGACAGTCCTCAGGAGTGTCACAAATTTCCTTTGAAATGGTGTGTATTAGTATCAGTTCTGTGCCTGACTACTTCAGCAGCTCCTCATTTTTAAATCTGTTCAACTGTGGTTTCAACCTCGTATCTTAAACCCATTTATCCTCTTCTTCTGCTGCACAACCCCAAAGTCTCGATACTTAATTTTTCTTTCTTAACTGTCACATGCTATTGCAAACTACAGGGTGTCTCAAAAAAAATGTACTCACCCTTTAACCGTTGCTAACATGCTGTCTTCTTTGTGTTGCAGGTGTGAGGTTCGAACCTTTGCGAACATGATTCTTTAATCACATTTAATCATGTTCGCAAAGGTTTGAACCTCACACCTGCAACACAAAGAAGACAGCATGTTAGCAACGGTTAAAGGGTGAGTACATTTTTTTGAGACACCCTGTATTTCTCGTGCTCAAATCTGTCCGCATTTCAATCCTCCCTGTACTTAGCCACTCAAGAATTTACGGCTTACAGTGATACATTTTCATTTACAATGACACATTTTCATTTACAATGATACACGATCATAAGCATTCAGAAAATTTCACTATCATCGTTACATTCTAGGCGGTATTTGTTTCTAAAGTAGCTCTATTGTTTGAACTCGTTATTTTACTTGTATATTTTTCTAAATTATATTCTATTATACGTTTTTACAATCGTATCGAATTTAACTGGTTGTTACTCGAATTGCGCTAACGGTATGTCTTCTTGAAGGCAATTCATATTTCTGCCGCTTGACTAATGTTTTCTTTACAGAATTTGGATCAATTGCTGAAGTTGATTCAAGACGTGGGTGAGAAGCACAGCGACACAGAGGTTCTAGAGACAGCCGCCAAGACCCTGGAAGTTTTGTGCAACGAAGATTTTGCCATCTACTCACGCTGTGACATTTCCCGTTCATCTCTGCTAGACATGCTCGCCAACACCTACAAAGAAGCCAATGCTGAGTACTTTTACCTTATCGAGGGTCAGGAAACTCCCGACGATGACGAAATATTTGCTCTCAACTCCTCAGTAAAGAAAGTGTCCATCTTCTACTCGTGCCACAATATGGGCGTTTGCGACCTGTGGGACTACCTTTCACAGAACATCACTCGGGCTGTGACGGGTGACAAAGCTCTGCCAGAGGAGGCGGCGAAGTACTGCATCTCTGCTTATTTCTTCGCCATCCTGTGGGAGCTGCACAAACTGGAAGACCTAGTGGAGAAGAAGGCCCTCACGGACGATGCTGTAGAAAGTCTGACAAAAAGACTGAACGCATTCATTGACTCTGCCAAGCAGCTTCTTTCTGACTCGGAGAGCAAAGTGCTTCGGGAAGAGGTAAGTAACTTTGCAGCCGACACGTAATGCAGTTTAATTTTGATAACAAGGTGATATTTGGTCTCCTTTCCTTGTTGATGCATTACCCTAAAATCCCGCAAGGAATGCCTCATTATGCCGTGCATCACTGTTGAGATTGCTTTTGTTAAACCAGGAATATAATAATTTTAATGAGAAGGTAGGTGTTTATTTTGATTTTTGTTATAGTACCTGGTCACATCAAACGACTTCTCAGCCTATGCCACCACTTTAGTAAAGTAAAATGGCGCATCTCTGCCAAAATATTTAGCTCACTGCCTTTATGTTGATCATACAATGTTTGCAAACATCTTGACCGTCTTTATCACTACCATCTTAAACATCCTTATTTTGTCCTGGAATTTTTTTATTTTGTACAAACTAAGCTCAAGTTTTATCACGTTCTAATTGGGTCTCAGGCAGTTTAATTAAAATACATATCATGAAAATAAATCAAGTATTTGTACGTCCCATATACGATAGCAATTGTGTAGTAGGAAATGATGTTCATATTTTTACGAGAAGGTTTTGGGTGTGATAAGAAATTTGACTCTTGTGTATTGTATTGCACTATATATGTTTCACAAATTGTATACGTATCAAGTTGAATGTTGCAAGTCATGTGGGCAAGTGGAGGGATTGAATGAACAGTGTCTGGTTGTATAATTGGTGAGCTCAAAAGTGAGCGGAGAGTGGGTGACGGGGAACTGGGCGTCTGGATATATGACTGGATCTATGTTTGTTTTAGTGATTTGAAACCTCACGTTTTCTCAAATACGGTAATACCTCGGTTAACAACACTAAGCCGTTCCTGAAAGCTGGCGTTAACTGAAACGTTTGTTAACCGAATCAATTTTTCCAATAAGAAACAATGGAAATAAAAATACAAATAAAGCACTAAAATAACACAAAATCACTGATGCAACACGATAAAAACAGGCAACGTCCAACTGCAACAACGTCTCGAGCGCGATTGAGGCTGGGATGGCGCGTGGGTTCTTTATCTTGCTGTTCGTTATCCGAAAATTTGTTCGTTATTCGGGACAAATTTTTAGCAAAATTGTTGGTCGTTAACCTATTTTTTCGTTATCCTAGGCGTTCTTTAACCGAGGATCTACTCTATGCCAAGTGTGTCTACTTAATTTCCATTAATTTTCACTTTCACTCTTTCATCTTCATCTTTTGATTACGATAAGTATTGCTCTTGCATTGTATGTTGCACCATCTTTCTTTAATAAACATCAGATTCTTTAGCACTTACACCACACCAAGTTCCACCCTTTGATTGCTCTCGTGTTTGTAAAGCTGGTCATGAACAAGGTAAAAGGTAGTAATAAACATCCTTTTTTGGCTTCGTGAAGGCGTACATTGTGCTGTGCGACCTGCTGATACTCTTCAGCCGCCAGCTGGCTAACTCCAGTCCCACCCTGGCGTCTCTTGTGTACGACTCTGACCGCAGCATCCAGCACCTGCTCAACGACTTCATCCAGTCTGACGTGTTCATTGATGACGATGTCGGTGAGTTTACAGTACCTGCTCATCCACTTCATCCAGTCTGACGTGTTCATTGATGACGATGTCGGTGAGTTTACAGTACCTGCTCATCCACTTCATCCAGTCCGACGTGTTCATTGATGACGATGTCGGTGAGTTGACAGTACCTGCTCGTCCACTTCATCCACCTCCATGTGTTCATTGATGATGATGTCGGTGATTCTAATCGTTATGTACATTTTCTCTATATTGTGTAGGTCGACGAGTACATCACTATCGAGGAGATATATTTTATGAATTCCCTAGCTTATTTGGACGATTATATAAAGTGTTAATTAAAACTTAAGGCAGCTAAAATATGATATTTGTTATTTTCGAAATAACATGATTATGACAACTACTGTACGCTTGACCACCATACTCAGATGTTGTTTGTTGAGTTTTAAAATACACGTTGTAAATACTGATTGAAGCTGTTATTTAAATGAACTCTAATGAGTTAATCATTGACTGATATTACCGTTTCATATTTCTTATGTATTTCATAATGCTGCTTTTACTTGATGTTGAATTTTTTAATCCTTTCCATTAAAGTTTTTTATGATGAGCACTCGAATGTAGGTAATTTTCACCCTGACATTGTATAGGTCTATACTGCAGATTTTTTATATCATCATTAGGCTATAAAATTCCCCCATCAATTTTCAATAAGTTGTCTATCTTGTTTTCTTAGTTATGAAAGATATAATTTTAACTCTCTCTTCTTTACTTCCTCCTGGCACACACCTTGTATTTGAGTAACTCTTTGACACACTTCCTTCTTCCGGGATAAACTTCAGCTCTTTGACACACTTTATTTTCCAGAACAAACTTCAGCTTTTTGGCCTTTTTTTATGGGCAAACTTCAGGTCTTTGGCACATTTTTACGGGCGATCTTCAGCTTTTTCTCACGATTTCTTCTGCCGTACAAACTCGTGAACTTTGGTAATTGCCGTGTTTAAGCTTTTCTGTAGTTGACACAAAACGTTTTTCATTTTCTATAAACATTTAAAATTTCGTTCAAACTCCTCACGTATTTAATTTCATGTAGAAACCTTTACTTTATATTAGCATTTAGTATTTGTGCAATGATTTCAAGCTTTGTACCAACATCGCATGCATTTCGTCAACATTCAAAGCCTCTGTTGTGGTGACATGGAACTGACAAGAGCCTTCTTTCCGCAGTGGACCCCCAGCAAAGCGACCACGCTAAGATCGAGGAGTTGCATAAGCGTCGCAACTTCTTGGCCACCTTCTGCAAGCTGGTTGTCTACAATGTCTTGCCTACCAAGGTTGCTGCTGACGTCTTCAAGCACTACGTCAGAGTAAGCCTGGCAGGGCCTTTTCAACTTCGAGCTGAGGTTCTTGGAGTCGTTTTTGGTTACCCTTCTGTGATCGAGGTGGCTCGTGTAAAATTACTTATTAACTTACTGAAGGCCATTCTTTCGTTATGTAAGAGGGTCGTCATTTAAAGGAAGAAGTTTGTTCTTTGTGCGTGTACGAAATTGGATTTAAATCAAGTCCGGTTAAATCAAGTGCTATTCTTTTTATCCGATTGAGCTGAAACACAACGTCCTGTCTGCGTTAGAAGCGCTTTCAAAATCTTCAGTGAATTTATTGCTGAATTTCTAGCTTCAAATTCAGAAGTACGTACACTTTCTGAAATGAAAATGTAGATTGTGCTCTAATTATGTAAAGGGTTTTTTTCTAACATGCGAGGATTCTCCAGAATCTGAAACTTACTTCGTGTTTTGTTCACTCTTTATTTTTTCCAACATTTTGACTATTTTAGATTTCATTTGTCCCAAAAAAGCAAGCGTGGTCACACGGTCTGCTAATTGTGCACTGGTGTAAAGCTTCAATCAAGTTCGTAGACTGAGCACAGCAATTCCTTGTAATTGTGGAAACATTCGTGTTTCCTGTTTGAACAGTTGCGTCTTGTTCATCTTGTCAAACAAACGTGCTCTTTATTCGTTCAGAATTCCACACAAAATTCATCAGAGAGCTAAGGAGATTAGAGAACGTCACCAGTCGCAAAAGAATTCATTACGTTTTTGTATAGATTGATTGGTTTCTTCGCTATGGGTTTTGTGGTCTCTCCCTGATTTTGGTAAGTTAGCTCTTAGAATAATCTTTTTGGTATAAATGCAACCTATATCGATTTCATAATCAGTTTCTAATGTTTCTGATTATTTACATTTTTAATTATGATTGTTTTTCTTTCGTTGTTTATTCATCTGGTTTTGTATATCAATAGAGGGTTTTTTAGCGTTTCTTAATTGTTCGCTATGAAAGTAATTTTCATTACCTGAGGGTACCATTGATGTGCAGTACTATGACGACTACGGAGACATCATCAAGGCCACTTTGGGCAAGACGCGCGAGATCAATAAAGTGAACTGTGCTCGCACCATGGCCCTTGCTCTCACCATCATATACAAGGAGCTCAGCAAGGAGTCTCCTAAAATCAACAGACAGAGCACGGACTTCATCAGCCTCAAGGTTTGTTCATTAAGTTCTATGAACCATACAGAAGACCAGATTAGCAAGCATGAGATACAACATTTCGAGATCATTTCTTTTGTAAGGCTGTCTTTGTTTTATGTGTAGTCAAATTGTGCATTCTTGAACGTTTGCAACCGTTAGTAGGAAATAAGAGGTACGTTTTGTAGTATCACCGTTAAACATGTATGCGAAGAATATTACTTTTGTTTTAAACAGACTGCTCCTGAAATGTATCAGGTTAGAAAGAAAGTAAGGTCGTTTTTTCCAGACACATTTATTTTGTTTCAAAAATTGACATGATACTATTTCTAGTCTTAACCATACCGTTCCTCATTTTCTATGACTTCTCTCCAACGGTCAACTAGATTTTTGATGCCTCCTTCAAAAAAGTTTTTGAATTTTGATGAGAAAAACAAATCGGTGTCCTTTTTTTGTTGTTCACCATTTTCTTAAATTTTATTACTTAAATGATGCTGCAAAGACCTGAAAAGATGGTAATCAAGAGCAATTCTTTCCAAAAATGAATCGATGGTTCCATGAAAGCAAAGATGAACAGACAATCAAGCTTTGGTTTCGTTGAGCATCATTCAAAACGTGAGGACCCCATTGTCCAGTTTTTTAAAATTTTTCCTAGTGCATGAAGGCATGAAATTATGGTAGTATGAGCTGTATTGAATTTTCAGGCTAATTCTCTGCTGGTTAACTTTGGATTGACCTCAACAGCATCTTTAATGGCTTCTTGATTAATTGATTTTGGTCTTCCCGAACGTGGGCTATCCTTGAGGTTAAAATTTCCAGATAAAAACTTTGTAAACCTTGGTTGATATTTTCGATCATTCAACACGTTCCTCCCTTAAACAGTTTGAATATTTCTTGCTGCTTCTACAGCTGAAGTGCCTTTTTTTTGTATTCATAGAACCAATAATGTCTCAGATGCTCTTCATTAATATGCATTTCCTGAGGGTTAAGCCACTCAAAATTAATTCGATATTACCAATTATTATTTCTGTATGATTGATTGAACCATTACGGCACTAATTTATATACAAATAACTAATTGTATAAGTCTTAAGAGTTTGCTGTGTGATCATATTAAAAAATGACGTTACGTTCTTTTCAACCTAAAACATAGTTGATAGTTGTTTGCCTTGTACGTATGTCCCGTTCTTAAGTTTTTAATTTGTTTTGTTGCATTTTTAGAAATTTTGAGTTTCGCTTCTTCAGGAGGTTCTTTATTTTCACCTCGAAGGAATCATTGGCTTTGAACTTTTGATCCCCGGCGTGGATTGTAGTTAACAAGTTGCCACTCTGTAATTGTGTCCTCCCAACCTATTCCAACGAATACTATTCAGTTCAGGTCGTGGCATTTTCCAAAACATGGAAAAATTTATCCCGTACATAACTCACAAACTGAGAAATTTGGGTAGTTACATACATATGAATACGACTCTTGATTTTTTTCTTATTTTATCAAATAGTGTTTTTTCCTCAGGTATTGACAAAGCGTATTTTTTATCAACAATTGATCTTTCCTAAGGAATTGACAAAGCAGTTCTATTCTTCGTCGAGTATCGACCTTTGCTAACGAATTGACACAGCGGTTTTTGTTTTTTTGTCAAATATTAGCATTTTGTTGGGTTTTGTGAGGGCGGTTCTTGTTTTTCTCAAGTATTGATCTTTCCTTAGGAATTAGCGAAACGGTTCGCTCTGTCGTTCGGTCTCGACGCCGTGAAGAACAGGGAAGCCATCACTGCCTTGCACAGAGAAGGCATCCTGTTTGCTGTGCATCCTGCTGACCCTCCTACGGACCCTGCTGCACCTCCTCCTAACCTACCCTTTCTCGAGATCTTGGCAGAGTTCACCAACAAACTCCTCAAGCAGGACAAGAAAGTCGTGTATGTATTTGATGAACTAGACGGACTAGTTTCCTAGGCAATTTCTAAAGCGATAATAGATCAATAAATACCGATTGTTAAGACACGTGTCTTCAAATATTCTCGGACTAACTTTGTGTATGTACCATTATTATATGAAGCATAATGTGAAATATTTTTTCTTTGGGTAAGAGCAATTTATGGTATTAGTATTTCTGGATCAAATCTTCCGCTGTGAATATAAGATATCGATATGTTTGGAAAAGACCTGTAATGTTTCCTATTTATTAGCTGAACTACGCCGATTTTCAACTTTTGAAGCATATGATGTCAATTTAAAGTATATGCCACATGTCACTTCATGAGAACTGGAGTTTAGACTTGGCTTCAATACTCGTAGGTACACGGGCTTTTTTTTAATTGTTCAACCAAAGTTCCTGAACCATTTTAGTGCATTGTTATCATCATAAGAAGATATAACTTTATTTTAAACATACATGTCTGAGAGTCTCAAGTATAGGATAAGACGCTAAAAGCCATGAATGGGTTGCAGGCAAGCATACCTGGAACGCCGTATCAGTGGTGGGATGCCCAGCAGCCGCAGCGAGGACTGGCAGCCGCTGGTTGTGTACCGCACGTCGCTGTTGCATGGCGAGGGCGAGCAACCGCACCAGCAGCCTCGTCGCGCGTACCACAGGAAGAAGAAAGCTGGTATGTGTCTGGCTGCCTCTTCTGTTCTTAATAAAGATTATTCCTTTATGTTATCAGTGCTTATTCCTTCACGAATAAATTTCACAGGAATTGTAAAGCGTTTGTACCTCTTTATTTGTTTATCAATACAGTTAACTGGAATTGTAGGCTGTTTTTGCCTCTATGGTTTTTTTATGAGTGAAGTTGACTAGAATTGTAAACTGTTGTTACTTTCATGTTCGCTCCTCAATTGAATTTACATTATGCTTTTCTTCCGTTACGTTCCGTTCCGTCATGTTCCGCTCTTTTTCTTCCGTTAAGTCCTCATTTTTGTAATATCGGAGTGAAGAATCGTTCAGTAATATAATAAACCTAAAACAATGTAACTCGATGCACGATGATCTGAGTGGTCCAACAAAGATACCATAATCAAGTTATAACAAATGTGAGGATCTTCTTGTCTGAATGTTTGCTGTATTGTAGCATTTTCTTACGGGCGAACAGATAAACGCCTGTACTGTTTACGTTCACTCGTGTATAAAAGCACTGTGTGTGTGTGTGTGTGCTGTGGACTTTAGTGCCCGTGTGTTCTTATCTTTCTAAAAGCAGTTTATGTGGAGTAAACAGAAGTAACACAATCTAACACTGCTAATTTAGCTCTTGTCTCAACTGATTGCTTTACCTGCCTGTGTTTTGGGTTCTGTGTGGCTGAGTCATAGGTCACTATAATGCACTAATCAATCTGAATCTCACGCTAGATTTAGCTATTTATAATTGCTTCCTTTGTATGTGGGGAACTGATTTTTGGTTTCCCTCGGTGTGATATTTTTCCTCATTGTTCCTTGTAATTAATTGATGTATTTAAAGCGGTTCCTAACTGCTTATGTAAAATGAATAAGTACTGGCGATTTTGCACCTTCCTTCCTATTTTTATATCGAAATTACGACACATTTACGTAACAATTTTAATGACATCATTTTCAGGAGCTGACGATGACGACGACGATGATGACGACATGGAAACATTCCAGTGAGTAACTTAACTGTTTTTGTATTGACCAAAGCCTTGTCATACTATTGTTTTATGAATGTCTATATGTTGGAGTCTTGCTTCATTGGTAGATAATGGGACAAACCTCATTGTAGGGCCTTTGGAAATGCTTTCATTAGTAGCAAGCACGTGCGTAATGAATATCATAAAAAGCAACATTTTGTCATTGAATATCGATGGTACCGAATTGAACTCCAAGGGGACAATTTTGAGAGGTCTCTGGCTAAGCTATAATCACAACGAACATAAAAATTTAATAAAATAACACAACGCAAACTAACAAAATATAGTTATCTTCGTCTACTATTACCAGATTTAATTCCTGTGCATGAAACATCTTGGCCTCTACAGGTTTTGTTTTGTGCCGTATACTAGATATCTTGTATGCGTGCGACGTCTTTCCTAACTCGTATTATCCACATTGCATGTTACGCTGATGGTACGTGACAGGTACATTTAATTTAACTTATTTAAAAATGATCACTGCCGTTGTACACCATTGCTGCCATACAACTTAGACATTGTTCACTCGTCTCGTACACTTTATCTAAACGCTGGTGTACAGAATTTCGATGAGGCCATAACAGTTTTCCTTCCGCCAAACCCATCATTGAAAATCATTCTGACTTGAGAGATTCGGCACAACCACATCATTTACATAAAACATTTGACACAGTGACGCTGGTTGCTTTCCTGTACTATGCCTTCTTCTCGAAAACAGTACAGGAATCTGCAAATTATTCCCAACAGACGGCGGTTCTCAGTCCGAAACTGACGTAGGAAACGTGTAATCGCACTTATTAAGACAACCAACTAGTTCACTTCGTAAATGGCAATTTGTGTACAATAAACAGAAGTAACACGATCCGACGCCACTAAACAAGTTCATGTCTGAATTTGTAAAAGGTTTTTCCTGTCTGCGGGGATTGAGTTTCTTGGTATGGTCACATTAATGCACTAACCAATTTGAATTCCACGCTGTATGTTACTGTGTATGATTGTTTTTTTTACGAACGTGGAACAGATTTTTTATATCTTTTGGATGGGATAATTTTTCTCTTTGTACGCTAAACTTTGTACTGCTATTTGTGCAGCCACGTTGAGGAGCCAGTCCGTGAGACCGGCCGACCACGTCGCAAGCGTCGCCTTGAACAAACCATTCCCGACATCATCGGGCGCACCATTAGGCACAAGTGGAACATCGACGGGGAAAGCGTTTTTTGTACAGGTGCCGTCCTGGGTATATCTGCACCTGGTACTGTACCTGAGGAGAGCGAAGACGGCATGGAAGTGTCCGGTACGTGTTATGACGTGCAGTACGACGACGAGGACTTCGTCAGGCACCTCATCCTCGAAGGCGACTGGCAGAGAGGAGACGTACAGGTGCTTGGCAGGCGCAACCCTCCTGAGGATGAATGAAGCATTTGTCTCGTATACTTATGGTTTTATTTGTTCGTTTCTACATGTTGAAAATTTTTTGTGGCACTGAGTTTGTCTTCTGAATACTTCAAGCCCTTTCATAACGAAAAATTATATATTTTGCTATTAAAAATAAGCGACTTTTGATTTGGTGGGACTTGTTTCAAGATCCTCTTGTTTATTTAATACAGTATATTTAGGATAGTTGGTACTGGTGAGGCACTCAAAAACTACGTATACAACCTCTCAGCACTGCTAAAAATCTTCAGGGTAATCCAAATTTGTAACCTGGTTGATTTACAGCGAATATTTGTTGTATGTTCACTCTAGTTGTGTACATTTTTCTAAAAGGTCGTGAGATTCAGTACTTGGTAAACTTTTCGACGCATAGTAAACTTTGTCATTTTCTCCTAAGATTAAAACGGTAAAGTATAAGATCGATCATTATAAAGCAAACTCTTAGGTCTTCGTCCCCGATTTCTCTAATCACAAAACCTCCGCTATCCACGAATAGTGAATGTGTGAGCGGTGAGCATTTTGTAGTGAGCTTAACGGAACTGGAAAGTTTGGATGACTGCCCCTGGATCCGTAAGCTTTCTGTGGTCGAGGTTACTTGAACAACGTGATCCACCTTAATCATTACAACCATGGCCCCCTTATGCTATGAGGCGTTTGGGTGTAATTTATATCGTGATTTAGATTTATTGACGTACATCGTAAACACTAATTTACGACTGAACTAGGTATTTGTACATACTGATTATTTTTTACCATTTTGTTTAATGTTAACTGTTGCTATACAGTAGTTTGATTTTCGCTCTCGTTTATTTTATAAAACCCTATTGATCTTGAAATTACTTACCATACCAGAGACTTCTTTATGCACGTTTCTTCGAATGAACTTTCATTGTGCGTACATACCATGAAAAATCATAGAGTAATGGAGAATTTACATTTTGTGCACCATTCTCATTTGTGAAGAATTTTCGAACATTTTCAAGTAATATTTAGTGTTTTTTTAATGCATGCCATGATCAAGCCTTTGATTAATAGTGTTGCACAGGTTAATGAAAAGAAAATTCATTTTTCAGAAGAAAGAATTAGACCCGTAAATAAACTCGCTTGGAAAATACTGCATAGAACAATTAATTTCTCCTGGCTACTGTAGAACTTTTTAACTCTACCGTTTTTCTTGAATTAACTAGGATTTCAGTTTATTACCGTAAAATCTAGCAAGCCTTACGTCGGCTCACAAACATTACCTTCAATCCTGTCCGCAATTTACTGCTGAGCTGTGCGGTTTATTTATGAACGAGAGGTGCAGGCTAACTGTAATCCTCTTTTCAACTGCCTGTAGCTAAATGAGCAACCCATATATTGCATTACGCTCCCTTAGTCCCCTTCCTGCTCCTGTATCCTTCCTGCTCCCTCAGTCCCCTTCCTGCTCCTGTATCCTTCCTGCTTCGTCAGTCTCTTGTTGCAACTTGGAACCAGCTGCCCGAAAACATCGTTTCTCCTGGCACTGTGAATACATTCAAAAATCGTCTCGACAAATATTGGATTATGAACCTCCCAGTATTATAACGTACTGATTCTATGTCCCTAACTCCCAGGGCTAGTATATGATTGAAATAAATGCGTGTGACTGAAATGTCTGTGTGTGTACGTAACTGAATTGACTTACGCGACTAAGATGTACGTGCATCATTGATGCCCTTACTTTAACGGCATCGGACATGGGTATCATCCCAAGAATGGGCCAAACTGCTCGTTCCTATTGCCATATTCTACGGGGTGTTCAATAATTTTCGCTACAACTTTTTTTGCCCATATTTATTAATTAAATCAAATTATACAAATCAAACTAAAGTAAACATGTAATTAAACCATTAATATTTCCGAATATCTATACTTTATTCAATATGCTTTCCATCAGCGTCGATAACTTGAGAACGTTTGGAGAATGCTTGACATGAGTCACGATTGATTGGGGGATTTTTGCCCATTCTTCCTCAGTTTTTCCCTGGTGGATTTTACCAATTTTGATGTTCGAGCTGTTCTAGGGCGACCTTGCCCTGGCCTATTAGCTACCTTCCTAGCCTCTTTGAATCGCTTAAATGTTCTCCAAACCAGCATTCTGTTCACATTTAGTGATTTGGCAATGTCCCTTGGTGACTTTCCTGACTTATGCAACTCTACAATTGCTATTGTACTATTTAGATCTTCAGCCATTATCGGGTAAAAGTTTAAATTATATTTAAACATCAATACAAGGTGTCCATAAAGTTTCTTATAAGTCTCTCATAATGTCTCAACAGCACCTTTTTCACAAACAGATTCCCTGAAACACACAAATCCAAAATGTGATTAAAAACTTTAATAAACACTCAATACAATAGAACAAATCTGTATAAAAGATCTTATCGATTGCATTCGTAATAAATTTTTGAAATGGTTAAGAGACTTTATGGACACTATAGAATAGTTGTAACGATAAATATTGAACACCCTGTATTCTATTCCTTCCTGTTCCCTCGGTCTCTTTCTTACTCCCTCTGTCTCTTTACTGCTTTCTCTGTCCACCTCCTGCTCCCTATGTCTGCTTCTTTTTTCTCTCGCTTGCAACTATATTTTGTTTCTGGAAGTTGAAAAGAATTCTTGGCTATACGTGAGCTGCAGTTGTGACCGGCAGCGCCGGCTGAGATGCGCTTGCTTGGGTTAACTTATTCGACTTTGTTTCGTCATGAAAATACTATATTAAGCCGAGACGGTTATTATTTTAATAAATAATTTGCAGTGCCACGTAAAAAAGAATCATTTATATGTACGTCATTATTTTCTCCTGTAACCAGACAAATATTGTAAAATTCAATTAAAACTCATCAAAGTAAGAATGTTAGGAGGATGTCAATAGCCTTTTGGCATAGCAGCACTTTCAAATTGATATTTTTATGTTTTTTGTATTTTTTAAGTTACATATTTTTCCCTTGTTATAATTTTGCGTTTCGTTCATAGTTTTCATCGCACAATTTAGTATGGAAATCATTTCTTTCTCCCTTGTACCACCTACGAGTAGTTAGTGACAATATCAACGTTGAGGTACGTCCTTCAGTGCATTCAAGAGTTGTACCATTGTAGGGTAGAACCACGTATCTTCGTACACACCGTACTTTACACTGGGGCGCCTCATATCTTTGAAGAATTTATGAAAGCATTTTTCATTGGTCATGTACTGTCAATCTTCGTTTTGTTGTCTCTGGAGGAAGAATTAAGTTGTTTAATGGTACAAAGGTTCACTATGTTCACCCTCGTTGTACAATAGCTAGCTTACGTACAATGAAATGGTCTTTTTTCTACGAGGATTTTCTCTTTCCTTAGTGTTATACGAGTGTGATCGTTGAATTAAAACGAAAATAAAGATTGTTCACAAAACAGCTGACCTCTTGTTGGTTTAACTTATGCTCGGATAGATATAACTTCAAGAAGGTTTATACTTCTAAATTTCGTTAAATGGAAGTTGAAAAAAACGTTAATTCTGCTCTAGTGTAATAAATTATGCATCGTTTCACTATGATAATTTTAAGGAAGAAATTTTGTTTTCTGATCGGAAGGCCAATGAGCTGTTCAGGTGGAAATGGAAAACGGACACTTCTCATTTTTAAAATTTTTATTAATCACAAATATTTCGGAAAGGAACGTTTAAATATTAAGTAACCACGTCCAGTTAAGTATGACTGCATAAGATTTTTATTTTGAAAGAAGTCCATGGAACATCTGAGTATGCGGGATAAAAATATTTACTCTTCAGAAATTGATCAAGGACGTGTGTACTGTAGAATTATTGTAAAGAATAAGAAGTTGGCCAGTTTCAAATGAATATTTCTTTAAAATATTCAGGAAGGCACATTTAGACGGTTGTGTCATGCGTAGTTCTCTCCAGTCTAATGCCTCTGTCTAACACATCAGCAAGTCCTCGTTATACGGTATTTTTTAGCCGGTAAATTCACAGTTACGGTGACTATTTTCATGTCTGTAGGGGTGACTTTTGACGTGCTGGAACACGTATCCTATTATTACATGTTATATTGAGTTCGGTATACTGCAATTTCTACTTGTAAGGTCTTCAGCAACGCATATGTATCGTATAACGAGTACTTATATATCTAAAAGTAATATAATAATAGAAATACTAATAATAATATAAATAGTATACCCTGGCGTGGTATTGCCAGGTGGGGTCAGCGATATATCACATTACTGTCGCAGTCGCCCAGTGTTTGTTCATTGGGTGCTGGAGAACCGCCAAGGTTGATGCGACCCGTCCAGCAGCTCTCGCAGGCCTACGCTTGCTGCGTCATAGTGTGGTTCTATTCTATTCATAATTTTTGACAACGCTCGTTAATTTTGAGACGAGGCCCCGTGCAATGATGCAGTGAGAGCTTTGAGACAGAAGGTTTTATCACCCTGCACAGCTTTGCATCCTCTTGTCCATCATCCCTCCAAATCTCGGTCTACCTATAAGCAAGCTTGCCTCTCACTTCTGATTCGCTCTTGAAACCAGATTCTTGTCTTTCATTGCACATATGCCCAAACTACCTAGACATCTTGAGCTTTATCCTATCCAGCTCAGCACATCTGTGCTACATCATACCTAATAGCGAACCTTTTGAAGCATTTCATCATTACAGGTTTTTTATCAGTGCAAGTTTCAAAACCCATGTTTCCGCATCACATGAAACGGTCAGAATAATCCAATTCTTCGTAACTCATTTCTGTGCTTACTGTTTGTGCCTAGCATTCAAGCCTTGCGTTTTACGTCATCTCCGAGTTTAGCACAACATTTAAACTACCAACACCCTCGTTCGTAATCGTAGAACTCTTCCTCGCTCTAGTCCAACTTACGTGTTACGCATTTTACTCCAATAGTTACATTTACCAAAAACCTTCATTGAACATTCAGTAACCCTAGCGTTCATCTTACGAAACTTCATCCATGTTTGCATTAAGCAACAATAACGACATCACACATTCATATCCGAACGCGTACTCCACACCACTCGATACCAATGTTTGCATACTATTCCCCGATTTCAAAACCACTTGGCCATAAGTACCTTAATTCTGACGTACCCTCGATGATTGTCATGAAACTCCTCACCTTATTTAGTCACTCGCCTACCATTTAATATCAGTAGTAAATACAGAGTAAAACCACAAACATTTGTATAGTAAACCTTGACTCCACGATGCTTCATGTACAATCGATAAATTTCTACAACTCGAAATTGACGACACTGAAAGTTATTTACGAGGTCACTAGAACAAAGAAGTTTAGGAGGATATCTTATTGAGACCTATAAGTATCTCGACGATCTTAACGATTTTAGCCTGGAAGGACTTTTCGAAAGAGACGGTAACGTGCGAACTAGAAAAAACGGCCAATAAACTAATGCTGAGAAACTTCAAGACATTCCACGCTATGAACTTTTTTCCCGTTAAAATTGCTGTAATTTGGAACCAGCTGCCCGAAAACATCGTTTCTGCTAGCACTGCCAATACATTCAAAAATCATCTAGACAAATACTGGATTACAAACTCTCCAGTATTGTAGCGTACTGATTCTATGTCCCTATTTCCCAGGGCCAGTATATGATTGAAATAAATGTGCGTGACTGAAATGTCTGTGCGTGAGTGAAGTGCGTGTACATGACAATTGATGTACGGGTTTAAGATGCACGTGCGTAATTGATGCTCTTACTTTAGACAGCATGGGACTTGAGTATCAACCCAAGAATGGGACAAACGGCTTGTTTCTATTGCATTATTCTATTCTATTCTAGTCAAGCCCCTCAACCTCCTACTCAAAACGAATGTTGAGACAGCTTCAACTTTGTCATGTATAGGCTTGGTATTAAGGTTGAGTATCCTTAACTACAGATTTATTATCATACACCAAACAATCTATTCAACAATGTGAGTAAAAAAGTAATATTTGATAAGGTAAAAACTACTGAGTAATGAGATATGTTACCTGAAAATATAATAACATCACAAGCTTCTGAGACTGCTCTCACTCTCCGCACAGACTAGAAAACCTCAATTCCTATTTTTCACTGTATCTTTACGATGGAAGTTTACCAATTTTTCGGCTGTGTCCAAAGCCAGTTATCTATGGCGTTAGGAAGAAAATGCTGAGGCAGTGAATTTGATACACTATTATTATAACTCTGCCCAGTCACTAGATATCTCGCTAACACCCACACGAAAGTTCTGAAAGTGAGTTGTGAATTGATTATTGTAACTAGCGGAGATGTTTACGCTCACCTTCGAGATTTCCGCGATTCATTTATAAATGTCGGCTAGGAAACAAAAAAGTAATAACTCTCCATTTCGAGAACCTGCATTCCATTCTTCGTTTTAAAACGACTCTTAGAAACGAATCCTTCCGATTTTGTTGATCATGATCATGCGCAGTTTGGGTGATATCCTGTGTAGGCGTCGCACACGGCCTGTTTGAAGGACCTCAGCCTCGAAGACAAGGTGTCCCGTGAGTACTCCTGAAACAGACAAGGTGAATGTCAACACTCAAAAGTAGTCAATTCTGTTTATGATACATTCCTCGCCGTATGAGACATGGATACTGCTGACCTCTACATGAATGGACCAGGGTACAACTACACGACTGATATTGTATATCGAGGTGGACATACATGAGGCAGTGGTCAACTTTCAGACATATTTGGCACGTGAGTGGCCAATATTCAGACACAAGTGTGGGAATAGCACAGACAAAATACAAGAAATTGCAATTTAACCATTTACCGTTCTTGTAGGTCCTGAAATATGCTGTATAAAAGTGTGCGAAACAAATCGTTCTCAGTAGTTGTGTGTAATACATATATGTATAGAATACTCAGAACGTATTACGGTTCTGCTTGTTCAGACGCTGCCGGGAGAGTGATCGGCCAGTGAAGTGTGTGCTTGTAATGCATTCTTCTTATCGGGAAAAGATTGGCCGGAAAATGGCTAAATATGAAAGTGTAAGCCATTTTTACCATTTTAAATAACTGAGAATCCTTCTTGACTGAATTTTTTTTAATTACTAGTACCCTGCCGTATAAAAAAAAGAGACGTATTACTTTCAAGTATGGTCAATATACAGTTTACTGTAGAAAAAATGAACTGTTCTATTGGGTACACAGATCAATATTGATAAGCCATGCCCAATAAAAATAAATCAAGAGGGAAAGATTTAGGATCTTTTCAACGTACAAATAATTTCCAATAGTGAATCATGCCCGTTGGTTGATCAATTGTCACTTTATCGCCGCGAACATGCACAAAGCTAAATATTTTTAGGTATGCAACAAGTGTCCCCCAGAATTTTTTCTAAGTTCTGGCCAGAGGAGTAAATAAAAATTCGAATGGGTCTAATCCAAGAGCACACCTCTTGTTTTTAACTGTACTGTTAACTACAGCTATATGAATATTTGTGAAAAATTAGCATTAGTTTTCGTATCATTAACCTGTTAACGGTCACCGCTCACTCGACGGTAATTGAACGCTAAACTAATTGAACTAATAATTCACTCACTAATTGAACTAATAAACATTATAACATCATATGATGTTAACGCCGCTGTGGTACCGTCGCGCATCTACATCATATGGTGTAAGTTGCCGTTAAAATGCAACTCGTACAAACATCCTATGATCTAAGTAACGCTTAACAGGTTAATTTCTACATTCAGCCAACAATTATTTAAAGAGAGCTTTAGCATTTAATTCACCTACAAAGGTTTTTTACATAAATTAATGTGTTGAATACGATTGAATGTTTCCTATTCGTTAAAATAAATGCAGGGAATTTCCTAAAGCGAATCTTTGAAAATCTAATGTTTTTTGAACCTTTTCTGAATAGTTTTCCTTTTTTAAACCAATTTCACTAGACACTAAAAAATTGTTGAAATAATATTTTGCAAGCATTAGCAGTATAGAGACGGGAAATAAAATCATGAGATGAGAGTGTAAAGATTACAAACTCGAGCATAAGCTTTCGTAAAGTTATAGCTTCAACACTGCACAGCTGGCTGATATTTGTGCAGCTGTAGGTTCGTGCAAATGGATCTCAAACAACAGAGCATCGTTCAACCGAAAAATTTCAGTCTCCACATTTTGCTTATAAATAGTTGCCACTTAAGAGTACCATAGTTTTGACTACGTCGTCATTCACGTCATGCCTGGAGACAGAGAGAAAAAAAGAAATCATCTCTCACAAAAAACTAAGTCTTATGTAAGAAAAAACAGTTATCTCCCACAAAGCCGTTGAATGAAGCATCGCAATGTTTTTTAGCGGTTAGTCGACGAACGTTGAACTTAAAGGTAAATAGAGCGCCTAAAAACTCAAAACGAGACAGCTGAGCTTCTACCTCATCTTATCATCCAAATCTTCGCCATATGAAAGCACTTTGGCCTGTGCAGCTACAGGAAAAAAGCAAGCTGCAGACCTGGCAGGATCTGACTCACAATGCAAATGTTGTTTCCTCATTCTTCGATCTCGTGTTTCTGTGAAAACTTGTTCCGTAAGCTCATCATTAAAAGAATCCCTATTTAGCATTGCAGGTGATATTAAGTTTGAAAACTTCGAAAATACAAAATTATGACACTACACACTCATATTTCAAAACAATAGTGCTGTAAGAAAAGCAAAACTTGCTCGCCATCGAAAAGTTACTAAACTTTTATCCTTTCGTTCGTTTCGTTTATAAGGCTATACCTACTTACACTCTACTTTTACACTACATTTGTAAGGCAACACCTACACTCTACACTTACCATCTATGCATACCGTTAAGTAATGCTACGCTTGTCTTCCCTTTATGTACACAATTGAGCAATGCTAAACTTGCCTTCAATTCACACTTCATTTACAAGGCTCGCACTCACCCCTGCGATGGTGACGGTGGGCACAAAGTACAGCTTGGGTTCGAGGGCGGCAGTTTTGCGTCCGTTCATGTAGAGCAACACCGCTCCAAGCTTCCTGGAGGAGCAGCCCTCAATGGGCGCCCAGTCCAACCCCAGTTTCTCCGTGCACTGCAGGGCGTAGGGCTCCATACTTACACAGCTCCGCAGTATTCAAGTGCATTGAAATTTCAATTTTTTTCGCAAATACAATAAAAATAGAGGGTTTGAGTATAGTAATAAAATTTACTATGGGCTGAAAATTAGAATAAGTACTTTTGATTAGACCAATTTACTTCAGATTTTGCAAAGCGCGCTAGAAACAGAAGTATAGGTTTAGACTTTTTTCCTCAGTAGAATGTCCCACGAATTATACTTTGCTAATATACCAGCACAAGGGGAAAGGTCTTTCGGTTTTTAAGGAAACTTCGGCCTCAGCAAAAACCAGAAGCACTTTTTGACTAAACTTATAGATTTTTCTTGCATAACTTCAATAGAGCAAGGGGCCATCTATCGCAAAGATGAAAATGACGAACCAGCTTAGGCTTTTTGTTGTCTGGTGACAATTTTGTTCGTCGATTTCTTCCATATTTACGACCAGACGTGTAAGACACGCTGACAACATCAGACGTGTGAGTGGTCAGTTTCTAGATATTCGTTACCTGGCGCGTGAGTGGTCTGTATCACAAAGTCTTTTCAGTCGCCTGAAAAGTCTCAGTATTCGTCAGTCTTTTCAGTCGCCTGTATCACAAAGAGGAAAAAATTCGAGTGCCGTGTGGAGACGCATCAGGGACCTGACAACCACAAGTCAAGTCATTAGACCACTTGACTCCAGTGAATGTAAATGGCGTAGCTAACCTGTCTGCCGGCTCCAGAAGGGTCAGGGGTGGCCATCATGCATGAGAAGAGTCTCATCTGGTCGTGCTGACCAAGAACCCTCTGGGCGCAGCTCATGATGCGGTTGCCCTGACACTCCCGCTGTCCGTGCTGACACTCGAACTCAAACGTCACCCGGCCATTCCGAAGTCGGGGGCGTGCCTGCAAGTTTCCGAAAGCATTATTTTCTACCCTGTCCACCCTCCCTCGATTGCAGGGAAAGGTTAAGTTTTAATTTATTCAGTGTGTGATGAACGTGAAAATTGTTCTTAACTGTAGCGTGTAGAGATAATGAGTGAATGGGCGGTGAATATTTAACTTTTAATTTGAGTAGTTCGGCTATCTTGAAGCAAAATACAATAATTAAAATAGAGTTATGTTACGGATTAGAATGTTAGTTTCAATTTTTAGATCCATATTGGAAAATATTAGCGTTGATAGTTCACGAAGACCTGCTTCGTTAACAGGCATCTGCAGTACTATTCGTTTACAGACTGCCTTTTGCTCTTATAAATTCCATGGAGTCGCAATTCAAGGCCAGGTTGAACACTTTTTATTGTATGTAATGTTATAAGTATGATAACTAGTAACTCCAAGGTCTGTTTCTTCCATTATTGATGCTAAATCATTTAATGTTCTTTTCCTAAACAGAACTATATTGCGGTGAATACTTTTGCAAATCTGAGGAAACTAACGAACGAACGTATATATTGAATCTATTTCCTGAAGATTTGGCTTTTACGTCTTTGAAAGTCACTAGGTTTAAGACTAACAACACTGCCCGTACAGTTAGATCCTTTCACAAATTCAAGCGTCCGGAATAAATTTTATAGCATTTTGAAATCTTCATAAAATCAGAAATAACACAGCCAGAATCGCAACAAATATCCGTAGTATACAATTAGCTCTGACGCTACAATAACTGAGAACCAGTTTTTGAGCTGACTTTAATGCTAAAGAATGCAGGTTTTTCTTATCTATATCAACATCTAAATCTTGATAATTTGAGACATTCACTCTGTTTTTTATGTTTTAAGCTTTTTATCTAATATGTAACGTCCGTTTATATTAAACACGATTATATTTACAGATAACTAATAATTATTAAATTGAAACGATCATCAGCAAATCATATTAAAAGGTCAACCAGTAATTAGAAATTACAATTTCAATTTAATAACAATTAAAACTTCATGTTTAGAGTTTTCACTCTCATAATTTTTCTTTTTCAGTCTTTCTCTGATGTTAAACATCCAATTCAGTTAAATGCAATGATATTAATTCTAAGCTGTACCTAAAGAAAATATTTCACTTATTACCTAAAATGCGTAGAATACCTACCACGTCAGAATTTACACGTATCACCAATAACTACCTCTTAAGTCATCATTGAAAAAGTGAAGTTTCATTTGTTTCCCCATGTATATTTAACGTTCATTGCGTGATGTGAATGCTTACGTATACCCGTAGGTACCGCTGTTATGCCATCTACTATGCTTAGAATACCTACCACTTAAGGATTTTATGATAAGGCATTTTTAAAACCAATGCTGTTACATTTGTTATGTACTAACTTTTTTGGAAATATACGTTTTTGTTTTATTTTTTGTTTTTTTGGATGTGCGAATTAGAGGCAGATCTACTCTCATTACTTCCCTTAGCAGCAACCACAAGGCCTTTCACTCATCCCTACCTTGCAAAAGAAATTATTGAGAACCAATAACTCATTCGTTTATGCTATGATATACACCCTTAAGCTGTATTCTATTTACGCTGATGTGTCTTTCATTGTTTGTCAGCTTTAATTACCTCTCACATGAGTACCATAGGTATCATCGGAGCTGCCATATGAGTAGGTATAATCATACAAAATAGTGTTTTTTTTATAGTACCATTACTTAATTCTAACGTCATTGACCTCACTTCAAGAAACTTACCTCAAACTTCAGTGAAAAGCCAACGTAGTAAAATCATCTGTTGTTGATTTAAGTTGGACAATTATATTAAATGTTCATATATTAAACAAATTAAATAAATAATAAGACTGAATATCTTTAGCTTCCACACTAGCCAGCAACATCGGTACCACGTGTCCTAGGCGTCTGCCAACATTTTACACTGAGTTAGGGTTTCACTTTAGAAGATTATAATGCTGCAGCGAACGCAACTCACCAAAGCCTTGCCGAAGGGGACAAAGGAGAGGTCCATAATATCTTGCAGCTGTTCGTAGGCAGGCGTCAGTTGCCTGCGGAAGAACGACTTTGAGTCCGGACAGAGGGACTCAAAGTACACTTTCACAGGCACCTTCGCAGCGCCAGTCTGTCCGATAAAAGTTAAACGCATAAAAAATCATCGCAAATTACAAACCTTTATTTTTTATAGCAATGCAAGCCTGCATTGTATACAAGAAATTGAATACAATCCATATTGTAGTAGTTTCATTTCCTGTAGTTTACAGTCAGTGACAGAACCAAGCATAGTGTTCAGTTTTAATGATCTTAACATTTCGAAATGCATGTCTTCCTTACCAACCTAGTTATACAGAAATCGAAACGTTGAACTTCAGAGTTCAAACCTTAATGAAACATTAGTAATTTTATGCCAATCTGCACAGAAAATAAGGGTCAGTCACTCTTATTGAAAATAGCCATTTCGCTTGAGGTGAAGAGCAGTCTGGTGTGCATGAAAATGTGTCCTCTTTGTTCACAAAAGTGATATCATTTTTTTCGTTGAGTACATGCATGCAGTACATAAAAATGTTAGATGTTAATAAACTAATTTTAATGTTGAATTTATAAATACTCATTCAGAAATACTAATCCTAAGTCTTCTCATCTTTAAAAAAAACATTCATCGGTTTCCCATAACTTATTTTGAATATCGTGACTTTGAAAAACGTTACAGTCACCTCATGTTAAAGTATCAGATTCACAACAGCAGCTCAAGGAAGCTGAAGAAAACAAAGAAAAGAAAACAAATGCAATAAGTACAGCGTAGACAAGAAAACGCAGAGCTACAACTTAGAGCACATAAAATCTTTGAGGTTGGTGGCAACGCAATCAATAACAATTTATCTGTATTAGATAACAATTTGTTTTAGTCAAAGAACAACTTATCTCTCTGAAATAAAAACTAGTTTTAGCTAAAAAGTAACTTAGCTGTGTGAAATGACAATTTGTTTCAGTTAAATAATAACTTATCTTGCGTTAAATAGCAACTTATTTCTGTTATATAACAACTTATCCGTTAAATAATAACTTATCACTGTTAAATAACAACTTCTCTGTTGAATAACAACGCTGGTATATGAAAACTTATTCCGGACATGCCGCCGGTGCTAAGTATTTCATCACGTGACCACTCGATAGTTTGATATAATGGAAAACAACTGCACGTTATCATTTCATCGAGATCTGTACTAAGCGTGAAACTTTAATGAGCTTCAATTCAGCTTCATATATTTTATCTCTGTCAGAATTTAGTAATGAAAGAAATCATGGATTGCACTTTTCAGAATATAAGCTAGATCCTAACACGCATTGTGATCTTTAAGTACAATTATCGTTCTTCTGTAAAAGTGTAGTATGCAAATATTCACTCTGAAAAAGTCATAAATCAATTGAATATAGAATGTCATAAGCTAGGTCTGAATGAAGGTCAACAGTGCCTAAGTCCCCAAGTGGAGATGATCACTTTACACGCTTAACCTTGACACACTACCCTGCTTGCAGAAGAAGTTTAAGATGCTTCCTTCCTTGACTAGTCATATTTTTATTAGATTCATGTGATATGTTAGTTTTGTATATAAAGGGTTGGTATTTTGATGACATGTATGTTATAGCTTGGTATTTTTATTGCATTCTGTGATGTTGATGCTTTGATTGCATGTATATGTGATGTTAGCACTATGACTGCATGTATGTGAGATGTTGGTATTTTGAGTGCATGTATGCGAGATGTTGGTACTTTGCATGTATGTAAGATGTTGGTACTTTGACTGCATGTTTGTGTGATGATGGTACTTGGATTGCATGTATGTGAGGTGTTAGTACTTTGACTGCATGTATGTGAGATGTTGGTACTTTTACTGCATATATGTCACCAGCTTGGTCGACTGGTGAGAGAATCTGCTTGCGAGCGGAAAGAACCGGGTTCGATTCCCGCTGCCGACATGGTTGACGCGGCTAGAAATACGGCATGGGACTTGGGTAAACAACCGAATAATTATCGGAGTAATTATCCGACCCAAGAATGGGCCAGAAGGTTCGTTCCTATAGCCTCATTCTATTCTATTCTATTCTATTCTATTCTATTCTATGTGAGAGGTGGTGCAGGAGGACCCTCTGAGGTAACCGAAGTTGCTAGAGACACACTGTTGTACAATGCAATCTAATAAAATGGATTTAACTGAACAATAATTAAGTGGTTGTTTACATTACGTACTCAGTAAATAATCAAGAGTAAATGATAATGAAGTCAATCTATCAAAACACAAAGTTTTCGCACAATTAGTTATGATATTATCAGGAAATTATATGAGGGCAGTTCGCACTTCACTGCAAATTCATAACAAAAATTTCATGCGTTAAATGAACAGTGCACTGTGTACTAGTACTGTAAACCGGCTGTATGCTAGTATTGTGTACCGGCTGTATGCTAGTATTGTACACCGGCTGTATGCTGGTATTGTACACCGGCTGTATGCTGGTATTGTACACCGGCTGTAAGCTAGTATTGTACACCGGCTGTATACTGGTATTGTACACCTGCTGTATGCTGGTATTGTACACCGGCTGTATGCTGGTATTGTATACCGGCTGTAAGCTAGTATTGTACACCGGCTGTATGCTAGTATTGTACACCGGCTGTATGCTGGTATTGTATACCGGCTGTCGTATGCCCTGGGTCAAGATATTTACTACGTGAAGAATTTCATTGCGTGAAGATATTCATTGCATGAAGGTATTCCCCACTGCTTTCCTTGCTGGAAGAAATATTTTATGGCAAGAAGATTTTGTTGCTAGAATATATTTTATGCATGAAGATATTCCATCGTCAAGGTATTCATCTCACTAAAGTCAGTACCAAGATAGGCAAACAATTTAAACCCTCGCGAGGTCGCTTGACATTAAGCCACTGTGTTCATAGATATGATACACGTGCAAGATGACTTCGCTTTGTTATTGAAACGAAGTTCAATAAGTAAACTAAAAAATAGTCAAGAGTCTCATGGGAGCTATTGAGGTTCATTGAATCCTTTTAAACGCACAAAAGAAGCTGGTGCATATTCGATAAATTATTTCTTGGGGTGAGTGACTTGGGTTTCATTTAAACATAAAGCCGCTCTCATTTTGCTATGCTTGCAGAATGTTTAGAAAATTGCTGATGCGCATAAACAAATTCAAACAATGACTCGAAAATCCACAAAAAATGTTTGGTATTAAGCCGAAGAGCAATTGAAAGAAAGAACTTACCGCCAGGCAGCACTGTTCGGTTGATGGAAAATGCAAGAATTACAGTGAATTTTGTTTTGATCATATTAATCAACCTGCTTCAGTTAGTTCAAGAAATAATGATGTTCTTATGTACTGGACTACATGAATTGTTTTCGGGAAACATGGAGAAATCTAAAGTTTGTAAACTTAGAGGCCCAAACAACTTTTTGACTGAAACCGTGAACAAGAACTTTTCATATATGTAGTTATACAGTGACGGTATTTTCTTTAGACTTAACTTAGAAAAACTACTGTTATTATCGCACGCATATGACTATATACACAAATAAATTTTGTTGTTCGTATACTGTGATCCTAACCAAGCATCCAAGATCAAAAATGTAACATTATCGCGAGAAATTTTCACTAGAGAAGATTGCACGGGCGGTGGCCGCCACAGGATGTTTGTAATATTTTGTAATCTCAGCGGCGACGTGCGATAAAAAATCAACCCTTGTGGCATGCTCTTCTTGAAGCAAGAAATTATTAAGCAACAGCAGATACAAGTGATGCATGGTTCTAAGTAAGAACTTACTCCAAAATACAGGGAATGTTTAAAAGCTGTTGAAACCAAATTCGACCAAGCAAATTTGACATAACACAATGAGTACTCCTATTTTTTTATCAGACAAAACTTATTTGCAATAATGGTGTGGAAATTTATCCACACCATCGTGCTTTAGAATAGAATAGAATAAGGCAATAGGAACGAGCCGTTTGGCCCATTCTTGGTTCAATACCGAAGTCCCATGCCGTCATTACCGAAGTCCCATGCCTTTAAGGTTAAGAATACAGTACTCAGTTTGCAAACGTGAATCACTATAATTAATTTTAATATTAGAACTAATAATACTTTTAAATTCAGTTTGTGACGTAAATCACTCTATATTTAATTTTAACATTAGAAAAAATAATACTTTTAAATTCAATTTGTACCAATCTATCTTTGTTTTCAATTTATAAATTTAAAAACAGGACCGGATCCTTCCGGTAGCAGGAACCTATTTTATTTCGATGTTTAGAACAAAGGCAATTTTGCCACAAAACGCCAAGAGCCCCGATGCCGCTGCAACGAGCCGCTATCTCTCTTCATACCGGCCAGCGGCGCAAGCGGACTCCGAGAGCGCAGTCTTTCGGCCAGGGTATTATAGGTAAAAGTCAAAAGTTGACCGAGCTCAGGAGGCGGTCTAAGACCCAGCAAGAAAGGAGCTTCAGCACTAGGAAGGTAGGGCCGTGAAGGACTCTGAGGATGGGACGAGGCAACTCTGGGAAAGAAAGAGGCCAGCCTCCCATCCAGCTCGGAAACCCCCAGCTACCCGAACGGCGTCTGCAGTACCGGTGGCACCGACGGAGGAGAAACTAAGACCGTGAATTGGACGTCTCTCTGGCGCAATCCCACACGAGTGCCGCCGCAGTTATACTACAAAAGATAGCGGGAGAAAGGTTAGACCCCTAAACCCAGCTCATATCCAAACTACACGCCCAATCCCTATCGCACAACTATTACACGTTTAGGAACCCCAATCACCAGACTATTTACTGCCATCAGTGTCGAGGTGACTATTAGTCAAGAAGAGTAATGCGAAAACTTAGAGGAAATCAGAGAGAGGCAAGTGCTCCTTGCGGAAGAAGATAGTAAGGATAGTTTAAGGTTCAAATGTTCAGGAAAAATGCAGAAAAAGAATTTTAATGTACGAGCTACTCACAGTCAAGTAAAGGAACCTGTCCTAACGAATAGACTCGCTATTAATTCGCCAGCAAGCTGACTAGTAACTTAAAGCGGTTTCTAATAAACGTTAGTTTTAAATTGCAAAGAGCACTTAGAAGCAAAATAAGCATTATAGTTGGCAACTCAATATAAGGAATATAAATGACTCACGCATACAAACTTAAGGACAGGAGAAAAATAGGTTTAGCAAGATTTTGAGAAGTAATGACGTTGAAGGCTCGGCTAGGGATTCCGACTCCTGAAGCAATGCCTGCTCCTTCACCCGTACGCCTCCAGTCCACTCCACAGCTCACTACTACTTTAACAATTAACTCCAGTCTTGTTCATACAACCATCCTCCGTCCTCGATCGCTTTCTCTTCTCAATTCAAACGTCAATCCCCAATACGCTTCCTACTTGCGGGCAACATCAGGTCTATCCCAAAGTGTCTACCAGAGACCCACAAGACCGACCAGCTTCAAAGAACCTTCAGTGGAAATTTTAGCTTCAGCTTCAGTTTGGTCTTTCGTTGTTTCAATTTTTCCCTCACTATATTTCTTGTTACCTATATTTTCTACGCTAACTCTATGATTTTTACCTTTCGATTTCAAACTCACTGTTCAAAAATGTGAATGAAATACTCATCTAAATATTTCTTCCATTTCGTTTGACTTAAATGTGGAGTCAACAATGGAAATAATGAATAGCGCTGTTTTCTAAACGAATGTTAACAAAAAATTTATTGTTCCTTAAGTTTATAATTTAGCCTCTCGTCATTTTATCAAAAATAGCCTAATACTAATTGTGTTCTGTACAATCTACTGATTTCGGAGCAAATACGTGTAAAAAGTTTGAGAAAAATTAATGCGAGCTGTGATGGGATCCTACACAAAAAGTGAATTGTTACTAAGGGTCAAAAAAATTAGTCGAATGGATGTGTTAGTGAGACATGCCTTTCACCTCGTAACCGCACCAGGCTGTACACCACTGCGCTGTGCACTGTGCACTTGTGCCTCACACTGGCGGGCATGTCAGGTGCGTCAGAGCAAATACACCTACCTGTACTAGCACATCTGCCTGTACTAGGTACGTCATCCAGTGTGGATACACCTGCCTCTGCAAGGTAGGTCTGTAGTGTTTCCGTTTAAGTGTGCTTTACAAAACTCCAGTAGTTTCTTATCAAACAAAAGGAAAGTGTAAATCGTGTGTTATAGCAGTCACCGATTTATTTTTGCTGCAAATAAGTGAATTCTGAAGAAAAACTTCCTAATTTTATCCTACTATTATTTTCCTATTTAGTATGAGTTTAAGTACATTTTACGCTAGGAAAGAAATCACCTAGATTTCTTCATTTCCACTCATGATACTCACTGTTGTTAAAAGGAAGAAAGAAAATACATACCATCATTACGGGATTCCATCAACGTTAATAAATTTCAAGAAAGTTCACAAAATTATGGATAAGATTCAAAACCTAAAATAATCTTGCGTGAGATGACAACCTCTAATATTCCTAAATTCTGTTCACTAACAATATGACACCGTATATAACTTAAAATATCTATTCTACCGTATAAACTTGGCTTCTATTTGAACTCCATGCACAACCAGATCTCTTCCTATACAGAAGCAGCGCTATCACATCATGTAACTACCTTTCTCTAAGCCATGCCAGGACAATTGAACTAACAAAGTCATCCGTAGTCCATCTCCAATTGAATTTTTTGCATCTCGCCACGGTGATCGAGTGATGAGCATCGCTTACGATGCTGGAAGACCTAGGGTTTCAATCCTATAGCCGCCTCGGTCTGATTCTGCCTGATCATCAGTTTGTGAAATATACGTCGTACCTCCTGACTCCGGACGCTCTAAGTTAGACCATCATCAGGCTCATCCAAACACTAGATCGGAAATAAAGTTTTTTATTTCTCCACCAACACCACGTTTTTGTTTCATAAGACGCTCTGGACCGCTAAAGCAAAGAGTTTCTTCAGTTCTCTGGAGCTTTTCTAGTGCTATACTAGCACTTGAGATGTCGTAAGTTTAAGGTTTGTTGTTTATATGCAGTGCCCATACATTTGAAGAAACATTTAGAGACTCATAAAAAGCAACATACCAGAAGATGTTTTATTTATTTTTGTATTTCATTCTAAGCAGGTGGGCAAACAGTTTTATTATTATTTCACGAATACTAGACGTGCTGGTGTGCTGGATTTGTTTTTCTTCAGATCAACAATGCATGTGCACATACATACAGGGTGTCTCAAAAAAATGTACTCACCCTTTAACCGTTGCTAACATGCTGTCTTCTTTGTGTTGCAGGTGTGAGGTTCGAACCTTTGCGAACATGATTCTTTAATCACATTTAATCGTGTTCGTTAAGGTTCGAACCTCACACCTGCAACACAAAGAAGACAGCATGTTAGCAACGGTTAAAGAGTGAGTACATTTTTTTGAGACACCCTTTATATGTAAAAGAGTAACTAAATTTTTATGAACTTAAAAGAATTCTCCCTGAACATAAATTCATGAAAATTATATGATTTTTTCCCAATTTTACTCATTACCTTGAGCATTTAATGACCCTACAGTACTGCAAAATGTATAGTTCCTGGACCAGATTTCATCAGTACGTTACGGTGAGCTTTGTTGAGTCTGCCATTTGGTCTTGTTGACTGTTAAGAAGTCTGTTTCTCTTAGAGCCGGTCGTTAAAGAATAATTTAGAGCAAGAAAACCGCTTTGTGGTCGCCCTAAAAGCCAACTAACGCAACTCAATGAGCCCTGCCGCAGCAGTTGTGACATAACAGACCCATTTGAACTGCACGTTTACTGCAGTAACTGAAAATAAAAACATAGCATTGAGTATAAATACTTATAACTTTGACACGTTTACATCGCAGTTGCTGGCTTGTGCTTATTTTATGAACCTGATGCATTTTTCCTGTACATTTTTCAGTGATCAAGAGCTACACAAAACAGCAATACATTGCGACCAACGGGTTCTTGAAAGCATTACTTCTAATCAGCGTAATGACTTCGCATGCAGCCTGCGCCGGCCGTCGTTTCTGCCTCTGTTACCAACACCGAACACAAAGCAAGCGGTGAGACAAGCAGAAGGAACTGGTCATTTTCCGCAGAGTGACATTTTTGTTTCTGGCTCCTCATGTATTAAACTGCCTTTCGGCTTATGAGTACTTTTCACATACGTGCATAAATTATTTCTATAAATGTAGGTAACATTTCATTGTCTAAATCATATCTCTTCAAATCATTCTGATCTCAACAGATATATGTATATGTATTTCACACAAAGTGCTTTTAGTTCTCACATTGGCTTCCCCTCATGAGTACCATCGAGAAACTCGTTCCCTCTTCATACAAGCGTTATTTTGGTTCGAGTACTTCAGAGGACTCAAACATACAAGAGTTGATTCTTGTTGTTTATGAGCATGAATCCCAGGATACGACAGCCTGTAAACTGCACATTGCTGGGCCACCTCGCTAAGCATCCGCTCTCCGACTCTACCTCAAATGAAATGATGTTTCCGATGTTTTACTTCGAATCGTTAAAGCTAGACAGCAACCATTGGGGACCCAAATTAATAAGAGTTATACACTAACGATAAAAGCATTAGACAAGGTTTCCTAATGAGAGCAAAACAAGTTAATTTCTAAATATACCATTGCTTTGCAATTGTGTTCTTTCAAAAGTATACGTCAGATTTTCATTTAGTGTCAGATAACTCAACTGACTCCGTATCTGACAGGTGAACTCAAGCTAATCGTCCTTGAGTGGGATTGCTCTTGAACGAAGAAGTGCAATACAGTAGGAGGGCAAGGGTAAGACATCATGACACACAAACCTGCATCGCAACACAGATCAACCCTTCATTGACTAGATGGATCATGCCACGTTCAAGGTTCTGACTTCTACTGTGGTCAAGTGGTTTAACAGCTGTTCCGTACGATGCAGGGTAGGGAACAAGATAGATAGACGGACTGACTGACCTTAACTGGCTATTTCCATAAAACTTCCAGACCATCGGAATCTATTCCTACAAGCCTCTACCGCAAATCCAAAGATGTACGGAAAGCATGATCATTAGCCTTAAAATGTTAGCATCAAGAATTAAAAACCAATGTATATATCATATTTACGTGATTGAAATCAAGTAATTTTTTTCTTTCTTCATGATTGTAAGTGGTTTATAGCATCTCTAGCCATGAAATGAATGTATGCGGGTAAATCTGTACTTACTTCAGTGTATACTCTGTTTTGCCATTTCAACGATAAAATATTAGTGTTCCAATTGATAGCATGTGAAAAAAAATATTCTTATGTGAGTATACTATGTAATTTTGTGAATCTGTCGTATTGAGCACAATTTATCTGAGGAAATATTTTGGTCAACAATATTGTATTTGTTGTACGAGTAGGTAATTGACCGCAGCGAATAGCACACTACAATTGATCGACGAACAATTAGTTTTCCAAAATGAAGCGATTAAAGAAGTCAGCAGCGTGACAACTAAATAGTTGTAATTATTAATATCCGTATGTTGTGCACATTAAGCAGCAGGTTCCTTGTCTCAAATTTGGCTGATTATAATCAGCCAAATTTGCTAAGGAAGATTCGGCAGGTAATTACGTGCTGAATCTTCCTTGCTGCGGGGCTAAATTTCATTATATTTCAGTGCTTATGACACTGAAATTCACGAAATTTGTCCCATCGTTACGTGAAGTCGTAAATCACGGCTAGGGAGTCCCTTTGTGACGCAAATTAATAGCAAAGTTAATGGAGAAGAAACATCCTGAAAACATATAATAAGAACATATAACACGGACGTTTCGAGCCTTAGCCTAATTATCAACAACTAATTAGAAAAAAATCAAAATCATTTGAATTTTAATGTCACGTTAGTTGCTACAGATAAAACTACGAAGAGAAAAGAATGACGTGTTAATACATAAGGACTATGAACATAAGCACTTAGTACACTTTATATATTTACTCTAATTCTAAAATTCAAAAGGGAAAACTGGACTTGAAGCAATTCAATTTTGTGTCTATAAAAATGTAATTTATTTGAAGTCATGTGCCGTTAGAAGATGTTATGCCATGAGGAGGAGCCATAAGAAATATTAATTCAATAATAAACGGATTGCATGCACCACAACCGCAAAGACGGGGAAGTTTCACCCACACACTGCGATGAGTATAATCAGAATTATATGTGAGGGACGAATGAACAATTGTAGGGTTTCGAAACATTGAAAAAATGAATTAATATCCTACATTTTAAATAAATTTACGCGCACTGAACTCTTTAAAATAGGGCTTCGACAAGGGAAAACTAGAAGAGGAAAAATTAATATTTAGTAAAGTACCGTTCATCCGTTACAAATTCCTTGTAGTTCTATAAGTCTATCTGAACTCATTAATTTTTTGCCAAATTTGGAGTAAAGCTTTTTTACCCTATTTCAAAACTCTCCCAAATGAACAATTCCTTGTTTTTTCTGCCGAACTCGGTCTCCAATGCTGATTCAAATACATTCTTTTAATTATCTTATCATTCATCTTCGAATCAAGCTTTGTGCGAACAAGTTCGTGACAGCACGTTTTTCGTACGTCAAATAATAATTAACTCACGTGATTGCCTGACCAGGAACATTGTCTACTATGAAGTTCTGCATCTGAACACCAGCGAATCATAGGCATAGATCAGCATCCAATACAAGAACTTGTTATGGTCAGTTTGATGCTTATGTACCTTTCTTTCCTATGAGTGTTTGATCATCGATCACTTTTCTAGACCCAAATGATTAAAGAAAATATATGAAGACAATTGAATACTACAAAGTGTACTGCTTCATATCAGTACACCAATATGTAATTCCTTGCAAATGGTAGACATATTTCAGGAGCGACAGATTTAAAAAACACTCTAAAATATGGGATATTGAAAACATTGTGATTTGCCAGGATCGTTCCTTTTACAAATATCCATATCGAAAACATGGTACCGATAGAAGCATCATAACATCTGTAAAGCAGATGAGATAAAAAAATGGTACATAAAACATAGTACATACATAAAATTACTGAATGATACCCTTGACTCCTACCATGTTCATCTCGTTCGCACGCATGACCCCATAACATTTAATTGAATCGCTGCAAATCATCTGTTGAATCTTTCCAATTATTTTAGTTTGATTATGTTAGCTTAACACTCTTGAAGACTTAAAAAGCTATATATTTACGTGGTAAGAAACGATATATTTGAGTCATGTAACAGTTTCACATTCATCCTTGACATCATTTTCGTTTTGGCGACTTAATTCTTCAAATCCAGGTAGGCTACTTCCAAACGCTATATAATGTTTTTCTCTTTTAAGACAATAAACTCCTAGCCATTGGGATTCAGAGTTAATTGGGCCAAGAAATGTACATATACATAAGAAATGTGTCATATATATTCTGCGTATTCATTCGTGCGTCCAAAATCTAGCTAGTGGAAGACGAATTTGTGTTAACGCTTATTTATCGCCTGCAACAGTAGGAATTCGTACACAACTTACTTCATTGTCGCCCGCGTCAACACAGACTCGAAGAAATGCTACACAGAGCACAACACACAACACTCCATTCGTACTCATGGTCGGGGATGTTCTGAAGACAAGCACTACGATGGCATCAGTTGTGCCTACTGCCTACAATAAGGGTCATCTCGTTGCGGAACTCTTCATCAACGTACATACACTGGCACTACTGTAGCCTGAAAGGCTGATTCAGACACGTTAACATACCTACGCACTACATTCAAAAGCTCGAAGCTGCGCTAGTGCTGATACTTAATCTCAGTCCTTTCGAACAACATCTTGAAAGGAAAATAGCTATATTGTATGAAAAGTGGCGTGTAGAGAGTACACAGTGTATACTCTCATATACACATATACAGTGTACACATATACAGTGTAGAGAGTTCGATGACATGCGATTATTCTAAATCTTTAAAAGCAGCCCCGTTTTTTCATTTGCTTCTAAGTAATAATAAATACAACTTGAGTTTAAAATTTTCTGGAACACATTATAATGCTGTAGTAACTAGCCTATATGATTTGTTATTGTCTCTGGTCCCAAAACCTATTTAAGTACCGATTCTGAGCCTAAAACCTATTACGTTTCAACTAAAAATATATACCGGATTCTTAATTTTGTATCAAGTCAATGAAGAAACATCGAGCGAAGTTTTATGGTATAGCGTTTACAGGTTCCGATTTTACACGCCCGTAAGTCACAGTATCTAAGTCATTTACGACAGTTGCACGCCATCGGATAGGGATTCTACGTGCAGGATATGCAACTCATTCAGAACACATATTTTATCTGTCCTTCCTATTTTATAATAGTTACGCCGGAACTTTCTTTGAGTAAGGTTCACTTATTGTGTAGAAGTATTCGTTTGTAAACCGGGATACTAAATAAAAAAGATAGACTACGGCTTCGCATTATTTATCATCACAACTCGTATAGATAATATTTGACTCACGACTTTAACACAAACTGCGAAGGGCACAATTCAATTATTCTGTTCATGAGTTGTGGGACTAATACTACGAAGCCGTTGTCTGTCCTTGTGATGTTCTGCTCGGAATCCATTTCCGTGAGACAGTAGGTAGTGGTGCATTTGTGGTGAGCTTGGTAATGGAGAAAGCCTAGCTGTATGTCACATTGTTTAACATCTACGAATTGTCCGAGGCTATGCACCGGATTATCACTAAGCCGAGACCGAATTACAGCTATACTATGATTGCATAATTCATGAATGTGTGAAGGAAACTACGCTGTTAAAACTGGACCCAGTCTGCCATGCTGTTATCAGGCTTTGCTCTGGTGCTTTTTGAACCTTTTATAGACACACCGTGTGTGGAGCGAGCGACCCTTTGACTCCACCATGAACAACTTAGTCTCTAGATATCGGGCCCAATTGGACCAGCTACCGCTGCCTCTTGCATGCATTAATGTGCATTTTCAGTATAAAATATAACCAAATTTGCTAATATTATAGAATTAATTTTTACACTTATTTCAAGCCACTTGCGACTAGTATTTTAAAGTTATTTAATCGTAGTCGTGACTTCAAATTGTAACTCTCATCTATAGAAGATCTATAAAGTTATTGTATGGTAGGTAGTGCTGGTGGGATTTTCAGCTACCAAAATTTGGTAAAAAATTCATCCCATCCATCTCATTTATCATCCTTTCACCCACTTTTATCCAAGGACCATTCATCTTCTCATTTATTCTATTCCGTTCATTGTCATTTACTCCATTCTTCTCAATCATCCTCCTTCCACTCATTTTGCCTAGGAACCATTCACCTTCTCATTTACTCCACTCCGTTCATCTCTTTCACTTACGCGCCTGACAGCATCATTTACATCACCATCCACTTTCCTTTTACACCTTATATCTTCTCCTCCCTTCAGCTTCCTTTCATCCCCTAACTCTCTCCAGAGACTCAGCCTCTGCCTTTAGCCTTTAGTCTCCTCCTCTATCTTCATGTTTACATCATCCATTTTCACTCTTTCATCCACCATACACTTCCAGCAATCCAACACTAATTTATTCCTCTCACTCTGACTCATTTCAGTCAAGCCCTTGCATGACTCCAAATCCACCCACATCCTACACGTCATGTACTCAATCATGTCACGAGGTCCTGCCTTCTTAGACTTACCACCAGCCATTCTGCGTCCAAATTTTGTAGAACTAATTTGCTCTCACCTAGAAATAACTACAACAAAACTGACTTTCTGTATTCTTCTTATATCTGTTAAATCAGTCACTCAAGCCAAAAACATTCAACCAAGCAAAAACAGTAAATCTAGCTAAAACAATCAAGCCAAACCAATCCAGCTAAGCAGTCAATTAAGCCAAACTGACAAAACAATCAATTATGCCAAACTGTCGATCAATAACTATCAATTAGTGCAATAGATCAAACCTCTGTTATTTTTTCAGTTTGACAAATGTACCTTCACAAACTCAAAACGTTTTACCACAAATTCACTACGTGTTTCCACCGCCGCGTCACGATCAGAACCACGGGTTTCAGTTTACGGATCTCAATATTCTCTTGTAGCATTACCTGCTACCCCTTTAAAGCTTATAAAATTACAAATATTAAAATAACTTTTATTTTTAGTAATAAAAATAAGACTAAAATTTGAGTGATTTTTACGAACTCTTTACAATTAAAACGTGCATATTTAGTGCACATTATAATAATAATGTTAATATTAAGAGCGTTAGTCAGAAAGTATTTCACAATCAAAACTATAGTCTGGCAAAATCTCCACGCTCGTGACGAGACGTAGCTCCCCAGCGACGCCATTCGTGAATTTCAACATGTGACGTTAGGTTAAAAATTCCCCGAATTTGGGGGACCGTCTACCACCCACTGACTTTGGAACCTACCTTGGAACTCATCTTTGGAACCTACTTTGGAACTTCACTGTGAACTCACGGTGAACTCATTTTGGAACTTATTGTGCACCGACTGTGCACTTGCTGTGCATCACTGCCCCTATTCAGCCACAGTTGCTGTAGCCCCAGACTGGCCACTCTTACCTGAAGCTGAACTGGACAAACTTTCATCTGGACGCTCTGGACTGGCTCAAAGATCAAAAGAAGTTCCAAGCTATTTCTCGTGCCAATTTCATGGAAATACAAGCTGAGTTCCTTGTTGACGAGTTCCTTTATTTCCTTGAGTAAGGTCACACGGGCAGTTAGATTAGGCTTGTTAAAGTTGGTT